>PVKY010000184.1:0-66267 GCA_004027775.1 Bradypus variegatus
CCCACCACCCTCCCCACCTCCCGCCTCACTACCCTGAGATGCTCTGAGCTGCTGGTCGTTCATCTGCTCCAGGGGTGTGTCCCCCACTCCCAACGGGCTGCACAGACACCCCGCATTCTCTCCTGGTTGCTCAGAGCCACCGGGCACCCTGGGCCTGTCTCTTCTTCCCTGAGTTTTCTGGGTGTCTCCAGGACAATCCAGACTGTCTGGTGCCCACTTTCCCTTTCAATATTTTCTGAGCAGAGCTGGTTTTGAAAACATACATCATTCTCTGTTTTGGAAAAACGCAATGATTTCTCTTCAATTAGGAAATAAATCTCATTCTCTAAAAAACTTGTGTTGTGATGAAAGCCGGGCCTGAGGCTGATTGGAGCTGTGACATGACACACAGAACTGGCCGGCTGGGGAGCAGGGCCCCGGAAGGGAGGGCCAGGGCCATGGGCTTCAGGAGAAGGGAAGGGGTCCACTCAGACGGGTGTGGAGGCTCCTGACACTGGGGTTGGTCCAGAACCATCGGACCCCTTGGATTCTGCTCCTTTCCGGGCACGGCCTGGAAGAAGAGGGGGCACATCTGCTCCTCCAGGGGAGGGCCGGGGCTACAGCAGGCAGAGCCGGCCCCTACCGTGGGGCCCTGGGACCGGAGGAAGCGCCACACGGCTCTACCGTGGTCAGGACAATCACTATTTTGTGTAATCCGGGTTTGTTTATTTGTTCGTAGATGTATATTGGTTTGTAGAGTATATTAGTACAATTTCCAAGGGTAGGGCTGTTCTTCCCAAAGTTTCCCAAAAGGCCTCCAGATGATTCTTTCATAATTTGGGCCACTTGAAGTCCGGAAGTGTTTGTAAACCCAGAGGCTCGGTGCCCACGAAGGGACTTTGCAGCCAGGCCCCAGGGGAGGGTGGAGAAGGCCACGGTCAGTCGCAGGATCCGGGACGGGAGGCCACCAGCCCTGCCTGCAGAGCCATCTTCACTGTGGGCTTTCCCCCAATCCTTCTGAATTTAGCAGGATTCTGGATTCTGGGTTCCAACCTGGGCCTCAGACCACACAGTCACGGGACCTCCCGCTCCCTCCACTGGGAAGTGGGGCAGGGTGCCCACTTGTGGACTGTGGGGAGGACAGTGGGAGGTGGCCCTGCCTGCAGCCAGCTCTGAGTTTCCACACAAGGCTTTAAATTTATGGAAGAAGAGTAACAGTCACATTTACCGACTGTAACCACGTATAAGAACTGTCCTAACTGCTTCCTGTTTATCTGATTTGCTCTAAAAAATGAGCCTGTGAGGTAGACATGAGAAGGGAGGAGAGAAGGAGGACGAGAGGGAGAGAAAGAGGAAGGAGGCCCGAGAAGGGCTTTGTGGTCTGGGGCTTGGCTGCCCTCCCAGTCACATCCAGGCAGGGTCAGGGCTCCCAGAAACGACCACGTGCAAATCACAGCTGCCGCGGACCTCGCAGGCAGACGCTGAGGTCCAGGACACACGCAGCCTGGGTCCCCGCTCCCTGCCCCAGCCCTGCACCCCAACTCCCAGGTCCTTGGGAGGGGCTGCCCTCTAAAGACCCACCGTCACCCAGGGAGCCTGGGCTGTGCAGAGGGGTCCAGGGGGAGGAAACGGCAAGACGGGCCCTGGAAGCCCCTCCAGCCCAGCAGCCCCCATGTACAGGTAAGGATGCAGGCTCAGAAATCCCGAGCTCCTCGCAGCTGGGGGTGGAGCCAGGATGTGTCCAGTCCAGGGTCCTGGGTCTTTGCTGGGTCCCGGGCTCACTGGGAGGGCTCACCCAGCACACGTGCGTGCACGTGAACACACGCATTCACAAAGTGCTGCTGGGACGGGATCTCACAAGCTCTGATGACCAACCCGGCTTCCTCCTCACTGCTGGGCCCCAGCCTGAGGTCGCGGCCTCAATCCTCAACCTGTTTATTTCACTGGGAAGCGACCCGATGTCCTCATTTCCTCAAAACACCCCCTGCCCCAGAGTGAGTGAGGCACACTGCCGCCCGTCAGATGGGCCGTGTGAGCCGCTGGCGTACGCAGGTGTCACAGGGAGCTCACCCCAGCCATCCCTGCATTTAGCAAACAGGGACTGAGTGCCCAGGGCACTGGGTACAGCAAAGACAAAGGAGAAAAATCCTGCCCTCTTGGAGCTTATATACTAGTTGGGAGAAGATGATGGATAGATGATAAATAAGATAGATAGATGATGACTGATAGATATATAGATAGGTAGATAGATAGATAGATAGATAGATAGATAGATAGATAGATATAGATAATAGATGATAGGATGATGGATGGATGGATAGTGGGATGGACGGATGGATAAAGAGATAAACTCTGAGGTGCCAACTGTTAGTAAGTGCAATGGAGAAAATGAAGCCAGGATAGGGGCAGAGGGGCTGGGGTAGGAAGGGTGTCTGCAATTAAACAGGAAACAGTAATATACAAGGCTTCAAGGAGGATGTGACATTTGTGCAAAGCTCTGAAGGAGGTGAGTGAGCCAAGCCCTGGGAAGAACCTTCCGGCAGAGGGAGGACAGCTGGGCTCCGAGGGGTCCGCCCGGGGGCTGTGGCTTGGGGGAGGTGAGGTTGGAGTAGGGCCTCGCAGGCCTCTGTGATACGTTCCTCTTGAGGCAAAACAGAGTCCCACACAGCAGCTGAAAAAACGACCCACCCGCTTAGTCCCAGTCCCCACCGGCTGGGAGTCGGGTGCCATCAGAGACGGAGCAGGGGTTCTGGGAAGGCTCTGCTTCCAAGCTCACTCCGTGTCGGAAGGATCTGTCCCCCCTGCATCGAGGACTGACGCCCGAGTCCTTGGCGGCCAGCCGGGGGCCCTGTGCCCTCCTCTGTCCGCTTGGGCCTTGGGCTGTGCCTCCAACACACCAAAATCTCTGACTCAAAGAAACACAAAAGCTGCAGGTTTGAAATTAGAAGGGGGAATTGCAGGGGAAACAGACGCAGTCACATATTTCCATACATTTTTTCTGCACAAAGTCTTCATCCACTTCCCACCCCCACGTGCCCCAGCCCAGCCCACGGAAGCACTCGGGCCTAGGCTCCTTTCACCCTGAGGAGGCAGTGGTCGGTGGAGCCTGACACCCGAACCCACCGAGGGTCCAGACAGCAGCTAGAGAAGCGAGAAACGTGGGGGCAGGTTCCAACCCACTGGAGGGAGAAGAACCATCTTGCTTTAATCTGCACATGAACAGTTTTCCTCATGGTCCTCAGCCGTTTTACTTCCTCATTTGTGACTCACCGGTCAGGTTCTTGGCCCATTTTTTCCTGTATGTTGAGGCATTTCTGTATTAAAGCTCTTTACTCATTAAAGATATTCACCTTTTCATGTATACACTGAATATGTGCTCCTACCATGCCATTACCCTGTGCATTTTTTGTTTGGTTGCTTGTTTTTGTTGTTCAGGATTTTGTTTTGTTTGGGCTTGAGCACGATTTTAACTTTGTTTCAGGTTAGATAAATGTTTCCTTCCTGTTTTCTCACTTTGGTTTCACTCGGAGGTAGAAGGCCACGTTCAGCAACTCATGAATGTGGGTGTTTGGTGAAAGTGTCCTGTGACCTGAATACTAAAAATGAGCAAACGCAGATGATGGGAAGAGAAGAGAAAAAAGCCATGGCCACACTGGCAGTGAGGCGTCACCCAGCCACCCACCGCCCTTCACCCAATGGGTGCATCTGGAGTCCTCTCCCGCTGGAGGCTGATCTGGGGCTGAGGGTCCAGGGGAAGCCTGGGGCTTGGGGCTTGGGACGAGTCAAAGGATGCTCGCCCCTCCCCCCATTCCATGGACCCGTGCAGACACGCGTGCTTTATACTGTGCTCACATCTGCGTGCTTTATACTGTGCTCACATCTGCGTGTTTTGTACCATGCTCATATGTGTGGGCTTTGTACCATGCTCACATGTGTGTGCTTTGCACTGTGCTCACATGTGCGTGCTTTGTACCATGCTCTTACATGTGTGCTTTATACCGCACTCACACACATCCACATCTTGCGCCGAGACACCAAAGCCACATGTCAGGATGCAGACTCCACCTCCAATAAGTTGCTCATGGGGTGACCAGGGTGAGAAACAGGCAGCGGTGACAGAAAGCAATGCATTCTATACCCAACACCCCGAGAGAGGAAGCAGAGAGAGGGCTCCTTCATACCAAGAAAAGAGAGTCTGTTTGAAAGAAACTAGATACAAAACAAAGAATATCACATGGTCCCACTTTGCGTTTTAAAAACCATCTCAGTATGGCTTTGATTATATATACATTAACATAATTTTTAAAGACTGGAAGCGAAAGTGTGGAGAGTGGAATCCCTCTGGTTGCGGGATCGGGACTGTGTGTGTCTTACATTTTTGTTTACTGGTATGTTGGAATGATAATATACACAAAGCAGAAGCTCTTCTAACCAACCTCTGTCTACCAGCCCTCAGGTGTCCCACGGATGTGCACGCAGGCCAGCAAGCTACCTCTCCCTGCCTATGAACGTCCGTGAGGCGAGATGGAGCCACTTGCTCTTGTTATTCTTACCATGTAACTTAATTAAATGTTGAGCAAACCAATTACATACCAGTGTAAAATGAATGAAAGTTGTTTTCATGAAAACCAAGATAAAGGCTTTGGGAAATCAAGAAAAGGCAAGTTGAATTAGCCTTAAAAATTGGTTTTGAATTAGGTATAATTTGTAAATATTTGGAAGAATATGGTCTGAGAGAGCCCCACAGAAGTTTTCAGCCCACTCTTTAAAACAGTACAGAAATTGTATATTAGGAAGAAGAATTAAGGATGTGGTTTTTACTGAAAAAGAACTCCAGTCAGCAAACCAATAATCAAATTAAAGTATTTGGGCCTACACAGAAATATCCAAAGATCCATGAATGGTGCAGAGCTGGCCAAGTGCTGAGGGGTGTCAGGGAACCTTCTGGAGACCTCGTGGGTCACGATGACACAACAGCCATTAGTCAAACCTTACTGACATGTGCAGTTAGAACCTGAACTTTTAACTCTATGAAAATTTTACCTCAATGACTTTATAATGAAAAAAGGATTAAGGAATGGATATTTATAAGTTCTAAGTTAAAATATACATGCAAAGTGTATTTGCTTCCTCACTTTGCACCTTCTAAAATCAACCGAGGTCCTGATGCTCTGTTAACTTGTTTTTCTATCTATTACTTTCAAGATAAAAAAAGAAACAAGTTTAAATCCAATTTGGATTTAGCATTGTCATTATCATGTAGGAGGCCCTGGGATCCCATATGAAGGGCAAATACACCCACTTCTGGAGCAGGGACGTAAAGGGTAACTGAGGCGGAAGTCGCGTGCATATTCTGGAGAGCGGCCCCAGTCTTCAGCATTCTAAGGTGGCTGAGAAAGCAGGGTGAGACCCCCACCCTCTGCCCTCTGTCCTTTTGCGAAGGCCCCAGGAGAGGACGGCCGGGCCTAGGAGGGCTCTGGGGAGGCTGGTGAGACGTCCTGGCTGGCAACGAAACCCACGCGGGGAGGCGATGCACACGCTAAATGCAAAGAGAAAATCTGACTAAACCCTTGTCTGCTGGAGAGACAACGTCACCCGTGCACCTGCTCCTCCCAGAACAGCGGCCTCCGATGCTGATGGGGTTTGTCCCCTTTCCATCCTCTTTATGTTCTCATCCTTCCTGCACCACAGTGAGTGGGGAGACATGATTTGCATCTCCCTTTCTGCAGCGCAATACCCGGCTGATGGGCTGTTGAGCAATCGCAGCTTTTCTTCAGAGCAGCCGCCCCGCTGTGCACTCAGTGGGGTCCCAGGGAGGAGCCCAAGTTCAAGGCTTGCCCTCCAGACCCAGTCGTGATGTGCCCTCCCTGGGCTGCCGGGAACCTGGTGTGCAAGAAGGGGACAGTGTCCATCGACCCCAAGGCTGATTCACTTCACAGTCCCCTCGAGCCACAGTCCCTGTGGGTGGAGCCCCCAAGCATCGCTGAGGGGTGTTGGCCAGTGGGAGGCTCTGTCCACGCTGGGGTTCAGCCCTTACTGGGGAGCAGAGCCTGAGCTGCGTGGGGCAATTCTGAGCACCCCACAGTGGCGAGGCCCGGGACTCAAGGTGCAGCCCCAGCAAAACCTTAGGGGGCTTTCCCCTGACCCTAGCGTGCAGGGCAACGCCTGACCTGGGCTGGCCTTGAGGCCTTGTCAGACCCTCCTCTCCCTCCCCAAGGTCAGTCTCCGGAGACTCCCTCCCAAAGTACCCTGTAGGGGTACCCCTGCCACGGGCCGTCCCGAGAGAAAAGCTCCCAAAGGTGCCTCCATGTTGGGGTGAATCCCTCTGTTTCCTGCTGTTCTTTTTGCAAATGTCAAACTCTGAGGGACCACAGGGAGCCATCGCACAGAAACGGCTGCTTTTATCATGTGACTGTAGGATTTGCTGCCAGGGGCCCATTCAAAGGGGCGAGGTGATGGGCCACAGAGGGCAGCTCCACCCTCGGGCTCCTGGTAGTGTGAGCGTCTCTGAACCAGGACCCCAGCCTTCCCAGGAGCTGCTGCTGTCTGGCTTTCAAATCAACCCTGATTTCCAATTCACTGTTGGCTACTTGGCATTGAAAGGAATCTCTTGGTTTGAAGGATAGATTTAGAATATACATGCAAGATTTGATACAAAGTCAATCCTTACTTATGGATTCTATATTGAGAATTTGGTGACTCCAAATCAATATGGTGTCTTTGTGGTCATTCACGGACACACAAAATGGCAAAAAGTCTGAGTCACCCAACACACCGGTTCCCAGCTGGGGTTGAACTGGGTGACACTCTGCCTTCTTGTCCCACCTCTCACACTGCAAATAAACGTCCTTGTCACAGTCTGTTTGCTGCAACAGGTTTTGCCTGTTTGTTTCCTGAGGGTGATTTTTTGTTTAAAATAGCCTCCAGCAAGTTGCCAATGCAAGAAGCTGTGACGTGCTTTATGAAGAAGGTAAGTGTTAGATAAGCTTCCTCCAGGTAAGAGTTATAGCCAGACATGAGTTCAAAGTTAACTAATCAACAATATATGCTAAATAAGGTGTCTCTAAACAGAAACCCTAAAAAATAAGGTATGTACTGAGGGGTGGATGAAAATTTTACCAGAGGCTTGCGGGAGCCTAACCGTGTATTTCCTGTAGGGACGATGGTTCGCGGTCCACTGATCGGTGACTTTACAGAAACCACTACTGCAGAGAACAAGAAATAACGTTTATCACGTCGGTGGGTAACCTGCAGTGTCAGGGACTGTAAACATCGTCTGTGGACCCCAAGTCCACTGGGGCCTATGGCCTGGTATTGACCGTGACACAGACTCACTGAACGCTCAGGGCCACACTTCACTTGGTCTCCAAAGAACATCACTCCATCCCCCAGAGAAAGGAGGGATGTGTAGGACACATGGTGTCGTCCAGTTTCTCAGGATCCATTAGTCTAGAACTGGGATATGTGTTTGTGCGGTGTGGTAGCTGTCGTACGCTGGAACTGGATCCCTAAAGCTACCCAGTGAGAAACAGGAGTTTGCATCTGTGCTCAGCAGCAAGGCCAGCTGTGATCAGTTAGCGAGGGCTGCCCAGGATGTGGGAACACTGAGGGCCGCACACATTCCTAAATCTGGATTAGAGGCTCTCCTCTGTGATTAAAGGAAGATAAGCCCGCCATCCGCAGTGTGCCTGTGTGGCCTGGATAGGGCAGACACCAGCGGGGTGGAGCCGCCTGCCAGCTGCTTCCCTCCAGGGGGCCAGGACCCAAGCCCAGCACTGGGCATCGCGCACGGGAAGGGGAGTTAAAGGCGGCCTGGTGCAAGCTCAGGCAAAAAGTAACAAGCAAAGGCACAGCAGATTCCCAACTGTGCTTGTTGCAGATGACATGTTTTCTCAGTGCCTAAGGTTCTGGTATTTAACATCAGTGTTTGAAGTTACAGGTGGAAACAAAATGCAAACAGGGAGGCTACTCCCAAGCACTTTCTGAGCCCTGCTGTCCACTCAATATCATTGCAACCAGTTTCAGGCATCAGAGACCCACCGGAAGGGTAAGCACAAAAAGATGAAAAGGAATTGTGTTAGAAAAGGAAGAGGAATTGGGTACATTTCACGCCACTAGAAGCCTTGAAAGGGAATGTTCTAGTTTGCTAATGCTGCCAGAATTCAAAACACCAGAGATGGATTGGCTTTTATAAAACGGGGTTTATTTGGTTACACAGTTACAGTCTTAAGGTCATAAAGTGTCCAAGGTAACACATGAGCAATCAGGTACCTTCGCTGGAGGATGGCCAATGGTGTCCGGAAAACCTCTGTTAGCTGGGAAGGCACGTGGCTGGCGTCTGCTCCAAGGTTCTGGTTTCAAAATGGCTTTCTCCCAGGACGTTCCTCTCTAGGCTGCAGTTCCTCAAAAATGTCACCCTTAGTTGCACTTGGGATATTTGTCCTCTCTCAGCTTCTCTGGAGCAAGAGTCTGCTTTCAACGGCCGTCTTCAAACTGCCTCTCATCTGCAGCTCCTGTGCTTTCCTCAAAGTGTCCCTCTTGGCTGTGGCTCCTCTTCAAAACATCACTCTCAACTGCACTGAGCTCCTTCTGTTTGTCAGCCCATTTATATGGCTCCACTGATCGAGGCCCACCCTGAATGGGTGGGCCAACACCTCCATGGAAATTATCTCAGAGTCATCACCCACAGCTGGGTGGGGCACATTCCATGGAAGCACTCAAAGAATCACAGTCTAATTAACACTGATAGTTCTGCCCACACAAGAGAACATCAAAGATAATGGCGTTTGGGGGACACAATATATTCAGACTGGCACAGGGAGGCTGACGACAGCAAGGTGACGAGGACGGGCAGCGACCGGAGCGCCTTGTCCACGCTGGTGGGTGCGTGAAACTGCGCAGCCACCGTGGAGAACGGCCACCAGCCGCCCCGAGACACGAGTCGTGTTCACAAAAAGACACGAGTACACACACATCTTCTTCACACCTTTTCCCCTGTCTTCAGAGGGAAGGAAAACTCAAAAACAGTTGCTTTTAGATAACATGAATTAAAATCTAATTTAATTATAGTACAGGCAAAAAGGATGTGAAACGCAACAGAAATGAACGGGACAAGGAATGCTGCTGACTTAGTTTCTTGATACCTGTTAAATATAGTTCTAAACAGTATGATACTGTTAATATTTATCAATTCTGGGTGATAGGAATACAGGTGTACTTACTCCATTTTCTCCTATTTTCTGTATCAAAAAGTTTTTAATACTGGAGTTGAAAAAGGAATTGGAAAAAGACAGGACTATTTTTGAGATATTAGGTTACTATAATATTAAAATAGGTGGAGATGGCAAAATAAATTTCAGATGGATGAGTTATTTTTAAAAATCCGTAAGGCATTAAACTCAACACGTGGATGCCTTTAAAATCAATCTTGTAGGTAACCATCACATAAAACAAAGCCTACTATTTATTTTACTATAAAAAAGTTAAATTCCTGTGTAGCAAAAAAAAACACGCAAAACAGGATCAAATGAAAAAAAGCTTGGAAGAAGCACGTTATCGATGAATAACAAAGTTAATCTTCTTAACGATGAATCACAAGAACAACGGAGCGACCAGCAGGCGAGCGGCTGAGACCCGCAGCCCGCAGGGAGCGCACGGCCGGGGAAGGACACGCAACCGCGGACGCGGCAGACGCCATTTTTCGGCCCAGCCGGCTCGGCGGGGGCTACGCATGCGCGTCCGGGCTGGGAAGGCCCCGCCGCGCAAACCGGAAAAGCGAAGCAGCGCGGCCCCCACTCGTCGGCTCGCACGTCTCCGCCTTCCCACACACCGCGCACCAATGTTTTCGGAAGAAACCGCTTCCCGGACGTGATTTCCGAGAACCGCGGAGTGAGGGCGAGGCTTCGCGCCCACAGACCTCCCCCCAGCCCGCCCGGCAGGCCATTGCAAGCCTCTGCTTGGCGCGTGCGCAAGGGCCGCCTCCACGCTGCGCGTACGCCGCTCCGCTGGCTCCCTTCCGCGCACGCGCAGGAGCCGCTCACTCAGCGCCGAAGGCTCTGGGCAGTCCACCGAGAGGTCTTTTCGGGCTGCCCATCCTGGAGGTCACACCCGCCATCTCTCACGGAGCCATGTTGTGCCGCGCTGCCGGCCTCTCCGCTCTGCGCGTGCGCAGGAGTCACCGCCCCGTTCCAGCCTCCTGGCAGCCATGTTGGGCCGCGCTGCCGGCCTCTCCGCTGTGCGCGTGCGCAGGAGCCGCTCTCCCAGCCCAGCCTGGGTCCGAGGGAGCGCGTGGCGCGTCTGCCCTGCGTCAGGGCCCGTTCGTGCTCAGTTGAGAAGGCCCAGGGCGGCCCTTGGCGGCCCTCCCAGCCCTGGGTGCCCCACACCAGCCCTTCTGGGGGCTCTTGAAAGGCCCCTGTGGGTCCTTGGTGATCCCCAATGAGAGGGGCAGATGCAGGGCCGAGCGGTGAGGTCTGGAGTGCGTATCTCTTCTCTTGAAGGACATTTGTGCTTGAAGACGCCTCTCGGAAACGGCGAGAGGGAGGGTCCCCACGGTGACAGGCCCGGGGTCCCCGGTGTGCGCCCTTCCAGGTCCACCGGCGCCAGCGTCACCCCCGGCGGTCGGGCCCGACTTCTCCATTCGTCACCTTTGCCCAGAATTCCCCGAATTATTTACGAGGAGACGGTTTGGTTCTGTTTTGCTGAGGGTAGTTGAGTTCCAGTAATGTCAGGTATTAACTTGGCTATCCTACAACATAGGGAGAACAAACAGTTTTCACAATCACGTTAATTTCTTTGTTACGTCCTTAGCATGAATGTCAGTTGTTTCTTTGCGTTCTGTCGTTCCTGGAGGGTTTAATGCAGGGTTCCGGTTTGCTAATACTGCCCTTGTGCGAAATAGCAGAAGTGGATTGGCTTGCATTTGGGTTACAGATTTGCGGTCCCAAGGCCATAAAAGCGTGCAAGGTAAGGCAGCAGCAGCAGGAAGCCTTCACGAAAGAAAGGCCAGTGGCGCCTGGAACACCTGTTGACTGGGAAGGGGGGTGGCCGGGTCTCCCCCCTCCCTCTGGGCCTACAATTGGGGGGGGGGTGTCCAGGCTTCCTGGGCTGCCCTAGCAGGTACCAGAAATGGGGCCTTAAAACGACGGAACTCGATCCTCCCGCAGTTCTGGAGGCCGGGAGCCTGAAACCGGGATGGCAGCAGGGCCGCGGCCTCAGAAGCCCCCGGGCAGGCCCCTCCTGCCTCTGCCGGCTCCTGGCGTTTGCCGGGGCACCTGGTGCCCGGGGCGGCCGCATCCCCCGTCCCCGCTTCCGTGTCCGCGCGGCCTGGTCCCGTGGGTGTCTGCTCTGCCTTCTGCCAGCACCCTGTGGGATCAGGGCCCCTCAACCCTAACCAGGGCCCTGTTTCCCAGTAAGGCCGTTTCGGAGGTTCTGGGTGGACAGAAGTGGGGCGTGTCGGAAATAAAGCTCACTCAGTGCTGGAGGAGAAAAAGAATTTATTCATGATCTTGCAAGAAAGGGCGCACAGCCAGAAGTGTGGTGGGCTGCGGCAGGAAGAAGAACGTGGCCATCTTTCAGTCTCCTAATGTGCACGTCCCTCCCGTTTCCCCACTGGCTGCTACTCCAGAGGTTACAGCCTATCCGAGAGGGCTAACTAGCCCGCCTTTGAGATTTTAATTTTTACAGCCTATCGGAGAGAGTTCATTCAGTCTAAATTTCCTGCTGGAGCTCCCACCTCTGATTATACCCCATATCCCCTTACATTCCAGTAACCTTGGTTACTTTCCCATATAAGGGGCTTGCACAGATTCTAGGCTTATGTCATGGTGCTCTCTCTCTTCTCTTTACCACAGAGACTGTTTAATCTGGTTCTGCAGCCATTTTCCCTATTCCATGCTGCTATTCCATCTTATTCCATGAAAGCTAAACTTAACACTTTCTTACAAGGGGCATGCTTTACCCCACCAGCAGGGTGGGAGCATGTGCCAAAGGGACCACTCACCGCATCTTTCTGTGTCTTCGTTTCCACTCCTAGTTTGCTGCCAAGCATTTCTTCCCAACTCCGTGTTTAGGCGAGAAATTGGTAGCTTGAAATAGGTCATAACGACAGCGTTTACAGTGCGAGTATTGGCAGACATTGAGAATCAGAGCTTGGTTTGCTGTTTTGTTAATTGTCTAGACTGAAGAACATGGTGAATAATATTAAATGTTAATAATGCAGAGGAAACCTGAAGCCATTACATTGTAAGCAGCACAGAAAAACCAAGGTCATGTTCTTCCAGTGTTTGATAACTATTCCCAGTTCAGCAAAGAAGGCATTGACAAACAAGTAAGGGCCAGACGTTCACTTTCGTCTTATTCATTAATGCAAACAGAATATACACCCAAGTTTGTATGGAAACTGTACTTCCTAGTCACTTGCAGCTGCAGTTTTCCTACAGATAAAAGTTTGCCAAAAATTAAAAAAAAAAAACAAAAACATTCTGTGAGAATCAATTGGGTATATGGAATTTACGATAAAGAGTATTGTGAATTTCATTGTTTGTAAACTGTGCTACAGATCATTTATTTGGTACAATTTGTATTAAACTAATGCACATATATGCAAGTGTAGGCTTATTCTGGAGAGCCGGCTGTTAAATGCCCACCAGCACACCACAGCTGCCTGCTCCACCCCCTGTGACGTCTGCCCTGGACAGCTCCTTCCTCTTGTTGGTCATTGTGAGAAACAAGCGCTATTCCTAAAAGGAATAAACACTCACTCAATTGTGGAGAATAAAAGAATTTATTCAAAGAATTTATTCACGATCTTGCAAGAATGGGCACACAACCAAACTGTGGGGGGTTGGCGCCCAGAACAATAGACCCAGCAGTGTTTATTCCCTACGCCTAACCGTAAGTCCCTCCCCTGTTTCTCCAGTGGCTGATACTTCAGAGGTTATATTCTATTCGACAAGCCTAACTAGCCCACGCAAATTGGAAACATTTGAAAAAAGTCTCCTGCGCAAACTCCAAACATTTGAAACAAATCTCCTCCCCTCTTTCCTTTGTTTAACTGCAGAGCCATTCTGAGCTAATTTGGTAACAATTTATGAAGCTATGTTAGGAACCTCTACCCCAAGTCTCCACCTTGCAAGGGTAGTAGATAGTGGGCAGATAAACAGGAGGACTGACCATGGACTACAGTTTGTCTCTTTAACCTTCTGCCAATTCCTGCACTGCCCAACCCTGCCAGGCACACCTGTCCTGTGTGAAAGCTAAACTTAATCTCATTCTCACAGTCATCTTCATTCCTTACTACACCAGATGCTTGAAGCTCTTCCTATCTGCAATGATACCAAGTTTAGATATCAATTATGAATAACTAATTAATATAACAAGTAATCATGTTCAGTTGGTGTTTTGGTTTACTAAAGCTGCTGAAATACAGTATACCAGAAATGGGTTGGCTTTTACAAAGCGGATTTACCAGTTACAAATTTACAGTTCTAAGTCCATGAAAATGTCCACATTAAGGCATCAAGAGGAAGATGCCCTCTCTGAAGTCAGGCTGCTGGTATCTGGGGCCCCTCTGTCCCGTGGTCGGTGTCTGCTGTTCCTTCTCGCCCAGGTTTCAGTGCTTCCAGCTTCCGACGTCAGTGGCTCGTTCAGCTTCTGTGGGTCCCTGCTTGCTTCTCTGGGATTTTCTCTCTTGGCTTCCCCAAGGTTTTCTCTCTCAGCTCTCTTTGGGTGTTTCCCTCTGAGCGCTCCAGCTTTTTCAGTCGTTTATCCTCTCATAAAGGGCTCCAGTAAAGGATTAAGACCTGCCTTGAATGGGGTGGGTCACATCTGAATTGAAACAACCTAATCAAAAGGCCCCACCCACAGTAGGTCTGCACCCACAAGAGTGGATTAAAAGAACAGAACAGCTTCACACTTCATACTTAGTTTCTAAAGAGGTTTAGTTACTTCATTCTGCACAGAGATTGCATAGATTTTTTTAAGATATTCCCACTGGTGGGGGCCACAGGGGGGTCTGGCTGACACACACACACGCACGCACACACACGCACACACCTGCCTGCACCTAGCTGTCGCTCCCAAAACAGCGCCCAGATGCCACCTTTGTGGCTGGTCCTTGGCTGGCCTGGGAGGAGGTTTCCCAGATGCTCTCAGACGACTTTCTTGCTCACAGTTGGTCACCCCAACACCTGCTATGGGGGAGGCTGGGAAATGCACCTGCACTCAGGTGCCATGTACCCACCTGACGGGAGCAGCTGTCCCTAAAGAAGGAGGAGCAGGCACAGAGCTTGGCCAACGTCCTTGTCACAAGCATGTCACCACTTCTTCTTTATGCATCATTGTTGCTGTTACTTTGGCATTTACTTTGATGAACCAGGAAGCCCTCAGGGAGTTTGAGGACGGGAGGGTGGGGCGGAGAGCAGCAGGAGGGGCAGGGGGTGCCGAGTGCTGGAAAGGGGGAGGAGGAGGTGGAGCAGGGCTGGAGAGCATGTGTGGTGGGACAGGCCCACGCCAAGACCCTCCGCAGGTGGATGGGACTCTGGGCTGCCCGTGAAAGTGGCCACATGGCTGGCAAAGTGGCCCAAGGATGGCGCCTCAGGGAAGACGCTTCAGGTTTTGGAAAAAGGGAGGATCAGGTAAAGGAGATGGAGAAGGGAGAGAAGACAGTTGATTTCTGGGAGGAGAGAGGACCCCTGTTCCAAGGGCTGCTGGTGGAGTGGAGTCAAGAGGCTGGAGATGAGGGGCAGGCAGCAGAGCCCTAAATGGGGCTGTTAGCAGCTCAGGGCTCTGGGAGCCACCGAACTGGTCTGTCTTTTTAAAAAACCCCATTAAAGCAAGGAGACGCCCAAATTCCTTTCCTTAAGTGTGATCCCCTCCTCCCACTTTCCCAGGCTTCTGCTTACAGACCTCACCTTCTTCTGGTAACAGAGTTGCATTTTATTACTCAGCAGATTTGGAAGCAATTCAACATAATTATCTGTCTCACTTTTCTTCAGAATGAAATATGAAGCCTTTTGTCATCAGAGCAGTTCACCTGCAGTGAGCATTTTTGATTAGAATAGAACATCTTCTGTGGGGAGAGTTCACGCTGGCCTGCTTCTGGAGCTGGCTTCATTCCACGCTGGGTCCCAGGCAACTTTGGGAATGTGAGGAGATACATAGGCTATAACAAAATGAAACACATACTTGAAAGAAATAAAGTGAAGAGAAAGTAGGTAGCCAAAGGAGAGATTTGCAGAATGAATTTTTTCTTTTAGATTCCTGTTCAGTTGCCAGAAGTGAGCCACATATTACTTATGAGCTTCCTGGTGACCAAAATAAAGAGGGAACTAAGGTCACTAGTATCCGTGAGATGAGGTAAAGGAATATTCAGAAGAGCCCGGTTTTTCCTGACACTCAGGCCAGAGACCTCCGTCACCTGAGCTTTTCACCTACAGGACACGAGGGGTGGGGTGGGCACTGTCTGTGTGAGGTGCTGGTGATGTGTGACCCGGTGCTGCTTCTGACACCTCCCCAGATGGGCTCTGGTGGAGGCCTGCACTGTCCCTGTCCCCGAAGCCCCCGGGTAAGATGTTCTGGGCGGCCACTGGAGAAGGACTTTTGCACCAATGTTGATTTATTCTGCAGAATAAAAATAGAGAGCTCCTGGCCACTGTTTACTGGGCAGATAAAGAAATCGTAGTTACCAGGTCCTCACAGTGCTCATTAACTAGGGGCAAAGATGTACTTAAAGCGTCTGATGGTTCCTGACGGAAACTTTTCAAGGGCATTCGGAAGCTTTTTCAAGGGCATTTTGCTCAGCTACTGTTTTTGTTGGCCACTTGCATGAGAACTAAAATTTACCTTGAAGAAGGTCAGGAGGAAAATGTCCATGCAGAATGTTGAAGGAAGTGGCTTTCTCATGGGGAGGTGGAGCTGTGGCTCCCGGGGCCCCTCGCGGGCCAGCACTCGGGGAGTGGGCCCACCCTGCTACCTGGTTTTGTTGGCAAATCTCCTGGGACCCGGGAAAATGGCGTCCATCATCACTGGCCCATCTGGAGTGTAGTGGCTCCCTGAAAGCATCAGCCACATGACGTCCTGGCAGTCGGACCCTTTCCCATGTGCAGGTAAGGGGAGACGTGGGAGCTCCCAGAGAACAGCTCCTCGCTTTCCCGGACAGACTAGGGGCTCGTTCTGGGGCGTTGCAGTGAGAACACGTGGTTTTGTGGTCCCAAGCGGAGCGGTCAGCTCTTCTTCAGCTGTCTGTAAACGTCGCGGGGTTGAACAGTGGGTTTTCCTGGTGGAGGTGGCACCCCCCTCCCCAGCGAGAAGCGGTGCTGGGTCTCTGAGCTGGGGGGGCACACGCTGCTCTAGAGCCCAGCTGGCAACGGTCACTGGAAGCTGCAGCGTGTGACCGACAGACCAGATGAACCACCTGTGCCCAGCGCCTGCTTCTCTGAGGAGCCGAACGGCACGAAGGACAGACGGACGGTGCTGCCAGTCAGCTACCCAGTGCCTGCTATGGCCCTGCTGGCCCACCCTCTGGGATTGGGAAATGGCTGCTCTGGAGCCCCTTGGCACTGGCCGTCTGTCCCCATCACCCAATGCCACCAGGGTTTGTGCTCACTGAGGGATTCCTCGAGGACCCCGGGGCCCTCTCAGCATCCTCCGGGGAGTGTGGCCAAGGGATGCCGAGCACACACCGGCCTGTGGCAGGGGTGCTCCAGCCTGGAGCAGGAGGCCAGTGGCCTTCAAAGGGTTTGCTCGGAACGAATGTCACGACCTCGCTGGGCATCCTGGAGAGCGACCAGCGGTGCCCACAGGGTCTCCCTGCCCCTGGGTGCCTGTGATGGGTGATCTGGGTCCCCAGAGCGACATGTCCATTTCCTCCCCTGAGTGCCGCACACAGACCTTGTTTGGAAATAGGGTCATTGAGTGTGGAGTCCATCAAATTGAGGTTGCCCTGGAGCCAGTGGGCCCCGATCCGACACAACTGTGTCTTTCTAGGAAGAGACAAATTCAGAGCCCCTGGCGGACCCAGGGGCAGGTGACCGTGTGGCGACAAACACAGGACCAGGTGACGTGGCCACAAGCCGAGGAGTGGCAGGAGCCCCCTGAGGCAGGACGAGGCAAGGGGTGCCCCTCCCACCGGCGTCTGAGGGAGCCTGGCCCTGCCCCATCGAGACCTCCAGGACTGTGAGACAGTGAATGTCTGTTGGTTTAAGCCCCACCTTGTTACGGCGGGCACAGGAGCTGACAGCCCCACACAACCCCGTGCTGCTCTGGCAGAGACGTCCCAGCAAAGCCCCCAGGTGATCTGCAGACACAACAATGGCTTCTGGCAATGGCCTGATGTTCTCCAATGCTTCTCGTCCCTTTCCTTGAGCAAGCCGTACCCTTGTCTGCTTCCAGGTCCCACCACCTGTCCACAGGCCTCCTGCACTGGCCGAGGGGTGAGCTGCAGGGAGTTGGGGGAGCCCCATCTTCCTGAGGGGTGGGCACTGCTGTGGTGCCCGTGGCCTTGTTCTCGGCCAGCTCGGAGCTGTCCACCAAGGTCCACTGCTTCCCCAGGGGGCTGACCCAGAGAGGTTGATCCAGGATGGCAAGGAGCAAGCCAGGGGAGTCGGACCCGGGCCATCGCTGTGAGTCACCTAGAGTCCTGGCCACAAGCTCTGGGGGCAGCTTGCAAGGATGAGCAGCCTCTGATTAAAGAATCAGTGAGTGCTTCTTCACCTGCTAGCCTCAAGTCAAAGGCTTGGCCAGTTCCCTCATCCCTCAGCCATGGGCGTGGCCATGGTGACCCCTGGACAGGTGGCCCTCCTGCCTGACCATGATGGGTGACAGGGTCTTCACCAGCCTCACCAAGCTCGGGCACCCAGGAGGCTTTCGTCACTGCAGCAGCACTGAGGAACCAGAAGGAGCAGCCTCACCCCGGCCTGGGGCCCGCCATGAGGGGTGGGGGCCTCCAAATCACACCCTCATCTCAGCAAGTGTGTGCTGCTGGGGTGCAGCCCCGGGGCTGCTTGCTGGGGAGGCCGAGCCGTGTGAGAAAGAGCTGATGGTGCTGAGGAGGCCAATGGGCAGGAGCGGTGGCTGGGATGGGAGGAGAGAGGTTTAAGGGACGACTGGGGCAACCAAGGGGAGGAGGGAGGGTCCCAGCCTCTGGGACGTGGAACAGACGGCTCAACCTTGGGAGGCTGCCGAGCAAATTTCCCAAACCCAGCAGCTTCCCGAGCAAGCGTCCGTCCCTTCTCACAGGTCGGGGCCCGGGGGGGCCATGCTGCTGTGTGTCTCTCTGTTTTTTCATTTCCACAGTCGTGTTCTTCCCACAGCCCTGGCCAAAGCTGCAGGGGAGAAGCCACATCCCTTGAATCCTGCAGACACGTGCCCCTCGGCAGTACCCACCGGGCAAAGCGTGTCACTGGCCAAGGTCACCTTCAGACAGTGAAGACGTCAGTTCCTCTGGGCAGTAATCAGACACCCGCGCCTGCCTGGTGGTGCCCACGAGCACAGATGCTGCGCAGAGCCCTCTGTTCCCACCCCGGGGTCCCTGAAAAGAGATCCAAACACCCTGAGGCTCACACATGAGCCCCAGGGTTCAGCCCATCCTCCCAGCTCAGCGCTTTTGTGCCTGCAGGTCATGCCACTTGGAAATGTTCTGGGGACCCTTGGGTCTGTTTAAATATGACCACATGTATTTGGGGAGGGGGCAGAGCCCCTTCCTGAGCTCCAGCGCTCAGGGGAAATGCTGGGCCATCCACCCAGACTCCAGACCATTGGAAAGGATACCGAGCCCCAAGTCCCTGGGGGGGGAGTACCAGGAGAAGGATGCTGGGTGAACTTGGGGTGGGGAGTGGTCCCAGGGAATCCTCCTCCGGGGTCAGAGGCCGCCATGCTCATGGTCAGGAAAGAGACCCCCAGATGGAGGCCAGCATGGAAGGGCCCAACTGGTAAATACAGGCTGATGGTTGCCCAAGGAGTGGCTGCTGGGGGACAGCTTGGGGACCTTTTCCAGCCCATGCTGGATGTGAGGAGAGGTGGAGCTTACACACACTTAGTTGGGGGTGGTGGGGGCAGGTCCCAGCAAACCTGGGGAGCCCTGCAGGCTCCTGTCAATTTCAGAAGAAAAGGCAAATGCTCAAATCTGAGGACGGAAACAACCCATGTCCATCAACAAGCAAACGGATAAACAAAACGCGGTTCCCACGCACACACAATGGAGTACTGCTCGGCCCTAAGAAAGAACAAGGCTCTGAGACCTTGAAGACACGATGCTCAGTGAAACGAGCTGGGCACGTGGGGACAAGCATGGCACGAGGCCACTTATCAGAGACCCCCAGGAAAAGCAAACCCACAGAGATGGAACATAGATGAGCCGAGGGAAGGGAGGAAGGAGGGGAGTGTATGGTGGTTATGGAGTGTGTGTACATAAAATTAGGAATAAAAAAGGTGGGGGTTGGTGACAGAGACCAAAATAATAATGGATTGGATGCAGGAGCCATTTGTTATTCAGAGAGCAGTGAGGCTGCACCCTAAGCTAACCAAGCCCTGGGCTTCGCTGAGGCTGCCCTTGGTGTACAGGACATGGGGTGCAGGCTGACGTTTCTGAGCAAGCCTGCAGTGCCAAAAGCAGTCGAGTAGGCCCACTGGCTGCTACTTGCCCAGTGGTGCCTGACTCAACTGCGGCCTCCAGACTACACCCACTGCCCTGGAACTAAAGGGAAACCAAGCTCTTCTTCTCACTCCTGGACCCGCTCACCCCTTCCTGCTGTGGCTCCTTTCCCCCACACACACGCCAGCGCCAGCATTCCTGCTTTGGGCTGGTCCTGGCGAGGGGCCTGCTCGAGGTTGGTCACAGGAGCTCCGGGCCCTGGGAAGCTGCCCTCAGGGAAGCAAGGTGCTGCCCCTGCAGAGCCAGAACCGAGGCCTGGGCACCTGCCTCATGCCGGATGTGGAGTATGCCACCCAGCGACGGGCTGGGGGCTTCCACGAGCACGCTCGTCGGCATTTGAGAACTCGGCAGCAGTCTCGAAGATGGCACCCACATTCCGAGTGTGAATTCCTGGTGTCAGAAGAGCAGAGAAGACTTCCCAAAGACTTGTGGTTGGTTGTGTTGATCTGGGCTGTGGCACCCTGAGGGAGTCATGCAAAGAGGTTGCCTTAATTCACCTGGGTGGGAACTCTCCTGAAGACAGAGGTGACTGCCTGAGAGACATTTTTCAAAATTATTTAAAAGCACATATATTAGCCACTGCCACCTGGAGCAAGGAATAACAGTTAAGGCAAACAGCAGACACCAAAAAGTCTGGGAAGAAAGGTTACGGGTTTAAAAACTTTGAAGAATAAGGGCTTTTAAAACTCCCCACTTACCTACTGTGAATCTAAAAGGCCATATGCATGCCCAGAGTGGAGTAAATGCTTAGAAAAGACCCGAGAAGGCTGGAAGTCCTCACCTTTGATTGACCTTTGGCTGTGTGCAAGCAGCAAGTGAAGGCTGAGGCAGGACTGTAAACTGCCCAGCTAGGTAGTGAAGGACACACACACACACACACACACACATACACACAAGCACACACACACATACACACCCACATATACACACAGTGCACACACACACATGCACACACACCACACACACACATACACCCACACACACACAACCCACTGGCAAGGACTGGGAGGTTTTTATTGTTGTCGTTGCTATTGTTTTTTTAGTTCCAGGTGTCTCAAGGAAATTGTCAGATCACTAGCTGACCATTAAGCTAACCAAACAGAGACTTCAGTGGCCACACAAAACAAAGAGTGGAGTTTACAATATTAGTTCAGAAAAGCTACTGAGGAGTGGGAAGACTCTGGTTCCAGAATTTATTTATTTATAATATTTGGAAGGTCCAGTTTTCAACAAAGAATTACAAGGCAGGCAGATGGTCAAGTATGGGCTATACACTGGGAAAAAAGAAAATTGAAATTCACCCTGCAAAACCCCAGGCATCAGAATATGGTATCTCTAGTAGTGAATACTCTACTACTGTAAATATGCTCAAAGAGCTACAGGAATTGGAAAATCAGATAGGGAAAATCAGAGAAATGCTAAGACAATGCTCCAAAGAGTTGAAATTACACACACTAGTACTGATGGACATAAACAAGGCACTAACAGAAATCATTAATTCACCAAAGAAGATCAACAGATTTGAGCCAACATAAAAACCATATGAACAAACCTGGATATAGATCCACTGAGATTACCCAATGTGAAAATGAAAAAGAATGGAGAAAAGTGAACAGGGCTTAAGAAACTTGTGGGAACCATCAAGCACACCAAAATACATATAATAGGAGAAACCAGAAGAAGAAGAGAGGGGAAGTAGGGCTGAAAGAATATTTGAAGAAATAATGGTTGAAAGTTTCTCAAATTTGATGAAAGATGTGAATCTACACATCCAAGAAACTCAATAAACCCCAAATAGGAAAAACTCAGATCCACTCTGAGACATAATCAAACTGTCAAAAGTCAGAGATAGAGAATTCTGAAAGCAGCAAGAGAGAAGCATCTTGTTATGTACAAGGGTCCTCAGTAAGATTAACTGCTGATTTCCCACCAGAAACTATGAAGTATAGAAGGCAGTGGAGTGACATATTCAACATTTTGAAAGAAAACAACTCAACCAAGTATACCATATGCAGCAAGATTATCATTCAAAATGAAGGAGAATTTAACATATTCCTAGATCAACAAAAACTGAGAGATTTTGTTGCTAGTAAACCTGCCCTCCAAAAATGCTAAAAGTAATCCTTCAGCCTGAAATGAAAGGACACTAGGGAGTAACTTGAGTCCAAAGAAATAAAATACACTGGTAAAGTTATCTACATACATAAATATGAAAGTCATTATAAATCTATTTCTGGTCAGTACTTTTTTTTTCTATGATATTTAAAAGATAGCTACATAAAGTAAATCAGTGCCAGCAGACATACAACTTATAAAGATGTAATTTGTAACAGTAACAGCTGTGGTGGGGAATGGATCTATACAGGAGCAGTTTTTGTATAAACTGGGAAGGGAGCAGTGCAGGAATTGAGCAACAAAATTAGGACCCAGAAAACATGCAACAAATGGCAACCTAACTCCTTCCTTATCAGTAATTACATTAGAATAAATCAGTTAAAAACCAGAGATTGGCAGAACAGATTAAGGAAACCATGAGTAAGAGCCACACTTTAGAACCAAAGACACAAGTGTGATGGAAGTGAAAGAAAGAAAAGAGATATTCCACGCAAATACTAACTGATAGCACGCAAGATAGACCTTAAGGCAAAAACTGCTATAAGAGATAAAGAAGGACATTATATATTGATAAAAGGGTCAGTCGATCAAGAAGATATAACAATTATAAATGTACTAGCAGCAGACTCCCCACATAAATGAGGCAAAAATGATAGGTGAAGGGGAAAATAACAGTCGTGTTTTGAGACTTCAACACCCCAACTTTCTGCTAGATAGAACAGGACAAAAGATAAACCAAGAAGAAGAAGATTTGAATGACATATATAGCAGCTAGATCTAACAGAGAACACTCCATCCAACCACAGCAGAATACACATTTTTGTCAAGTGCACATGGGACATTCTAGATAAACCATGTTAGGACACAAAATGTGTGTTCTGGCTTGCTAATGCTGCCATTTTGCAAAACACCAGAAATGGATTGGCTTTTATAAAGGGGGTTTATTTGGTTACAAAGCTACAGTCTTAAGGCCATAAACTGTCCAAGGTAAGGCATCAACAAGAGGGTACCTTCACTGGAGAAAGGCTACTGGCATCCAGAAAACTTCTGTTAGCTGGGGAGGCACATGGCTGGCATCTGCTGCTCCCAGGTTGGGTTTCAAAATGGCGTCTCCAACTGTTGCTCTTGGAGCGTTTTGCCCTCTCTGAGCAGCAGCTCTTCCGAAATGTCACTCTCAGTTGCTCTGAGGTCTTTTTGTCTGTCAACTCCTTTATACAACTCCAGTGACCCAATTAACACCCACCCTGAGTGGGTGGGGAAACACCTCCATGGAAATTATCCAATAAAACATTTCACTCAGTTGATTGAGTCACATCTCCATGGAAACACTCAAAGGATTATGATCTAATCAACACTAATTCATCTGCCCCCACAAGATTGCACCAAAGATAATAGTGTTTTGGGGGACATAATACATCCAAACTGGCACAATGGGACAATAAATTTTAAAAGATTGAAATCATACAAAGTATGATTTATTAGAAATCAACAAAAGGAAAACTGACAAATACATGGAAGTTAAAAAACATATACTCTCAAGCAGTGCACCAAATAAATTAGTAAATGTTTGCAGGTTAATGGAAATGAAAACAAAAGATACCAAAATTAATGGAATGAAGCTGTTCTAGTTTGCTAATGCTGCCAGAATGCAAAACACCAGAGATGGATTGGCTTTTATAAAAGGGGGTTTGTTTGACTACACAGTTACAATCTTAAGGCCATAAAGTGTCCAAGGTAACACATCAGCAATCGGGTACCTTCACTAGAGGATGGCCAATGGCGTCCGGAAAACCTCTGTTAGCTGGGAAGGCACATGGCTGGCGTCTGCTCCAAAGTTCTGGTTTCAAAATGGCTTTCTCCCAGGACATTCCTCTCTAGGCTGCAGTTCTTCAAAAATGTCACTCTTAGTTGCACTTGGGGTATTTGTCCTCTCTCAGTTTCTCCGGAGCAAGAGTCTGCTTTCAACAGCCATTTTCAAACTGTCTCTCATCTGCAGCTCCTGTGGTTTCTTCAAAGTGTCCCTCTTGGCTGTAGCTCCTCTTCAAAACTTCACTCACAGCTGCACTGAGTTCCCTGTGCCCATAAGCTCATTTATATGGCTCCACTGATCAAGGCCCACCCTAAATGGGTGGGGTCACACCTCCATGGAAATATTCAATCAGAGTCATCACCCACAGCTGGGTGGGGCACATCTCCAAAGAAACACTCAAGGAAATCTAATCAAAACTGATAACCTCTGCACACACAAGATTACATCAAAGATAATGGCGTTTGGGGGACACAATACATTCAAACTGGCGCAGAAGCAAAAGCAATGCTCAAGGAAATTTGTAGGTATGCCGACATTAAAGAAGAATGATTGCAGATCAATAACCTGATCTTCCACCTTGATGAACTAGAAAAAGAAGAGCAAACCAAAGATGGCAGAAAGAAGGAAATAAAGTTTAGAGTGGAGATAAGTGAAATAGGAAAACAGAATCTATGAACAAAAATTGGTTCTTTGAAAAGATCAACAAAATTGGCAAAGTTTTGGCTAGACTGACCAAGAACAAAAGAACACCCAAATTTCTAAATCAGCAATAAAGTAGCAACATTACTGCTGACATTGACAGGAATAAAATGGAACATAGGAGAAGACTAACAACTGTATGCTCTCGAATTAGATAATCTCAATGAAATGGATAAAGTCCTGGAAACAAATTGCTAAAACTGACTCAAGAAGAATCAGGGAATGTGTGATGGACTATAAGAGATAATCAAATCCTTCCAACAACAAGCTCCCGGCCCAGATGGCTTTGCTGGTGAATCTATCATAAAAAACATCAATGTTTCTCAAACTCTGCTGAAACCTACAGATGGGTGTGCTCCCTAACTTGCTCTGCAAGGCCCAAGGTCCCCAGATACCAACAACACGTCAGAAAGGATAACTGCAAATCAGTGTCCTTAACAAGGACATGTTCAAAACCCACAAAATGCCTGGAAACTCAGTCCAGCAGCATATTAAAAGGGTTATTATATACCTTGACTAAGTAATTCCAATCTGAAATACAGACCCAGGTGAATTGAAAACAAAGTTGTCCACAAAGACTTATAGCAGCAATTTTCACAATAGCCAGAAAGTGGAAACAACCAAGATGTACAGCAATTAATGAATGGCTAAACAAAAACATGGTATTCCCATACAAAGGGATGCTATTCTGCCATAAATAGGAATGCCTTACTGCTGCAGGCTCTGGCTTGCTACCTTGGAAACATGTTATGTGAAGGAAACCAGCTACAAAAGGCCACACATTGTAGGACTCCATTTGCACGCTCTGTCCGGAATAAGCAGACTAGCAGTTGTCAGGGGCTGGGGAAAGGGGTTAACAGGGCATGACACTGATGGCTGTACAACATTGAGAATGTCCTGGAAGTCACTGAATTATACACTTTTAAATAGTTAAAATGGTGAATTTATGTTACATGAGTTTTACCTCAATACAAAGAAATGATTAAAAAAAAAACGAGATGAGTTTTGGTGGGCTCAGGGACCAAGGTAGTGGAGGGGGAGGTGGGAGGGGAAGGGTTCGAAGTCCCCAGACCCGCCCCACCCTCCGCAGTGCCCCTGGGGGCAGCAGGTGGGGGCCACAGTGCAAATCACTGCTTCCCCGGGGGGCTGTACAGCGACCAACTTAACACAATATTTTCCTTAAAGATAACTGACTTTTCACTTAAGTGTATTTACACAGGAAACTTTCCATCGTGAATTTGAAGAGCAATATATTTCTCCTAGGACACATTAGAAATTAATACCTATTGTCAGAAAAATGATCTGAAATGAGAAATAACGCAAACGACGGGCAGTGCGGGGGGCAGGGCCCCAGGAAGCATCTCTCCGCCCTGCTGCTCCCGTGGGCTGACGTGTGGGTTTCACCTCCGAGGGGCGGCGGCTGTAGGCTCGGGGAACAGCCCATTCCAGCTTCAGGCCTGGTGTATACCCCGCAAGCCTGCCGGGTCGCGTTTGTTAAATTGCCCATAAATATCCTCACTTCACAAATGCTCTCAGCAGTGAGTCATGACGTCTGTTTCCCTCATTAATTAATGAGTTAAACAGAATCTCTGAGACTGTTCATATTCTATTTGCTCGAGAGCCGTGATTTTACCCTTTTGAAAGTCACACTTTAATGCATTTAACATTTTTTCCTGTTCACGTAGGGACCTCCATGAAATCCTTCCATGCTCCATCCTCAACCCAAGCCCGAGAAGCACGTGCAGAGGGTGCAGGGTCCGCAAGCCCCGCGACAGCACCCCTCTGAGGGCCCCGGGTACAGCTGTTCCCCATGGGGCTCTCAGAGCTGGCTGGCAGCAGCGGCGCTCACGGGCACATTTTACACCGGGAAGGGCACAGACTCAGTCCCGTGAGGGCCTGAGAAAGCCCCGAGTGGACAAGTGGCCATGCGTGGGCATGGCCGGCCGGCGACCCCCGGGGCTCAGAAGCACGGGGAAGTGCAGGGCATGTGGGGGGCACGGCCTGCCGGCATCACCGGCTCATCTGCATGCCTCTGCCAAGCTCCTGCTGCACCCCAGCTCCCGGAGGCCACAGGAACGAGCGTGACCACACAGGCCCTGGCAGCCGGGAGGCACCTGGTCTGGGCTTGGAGTGAAAGCACCTGAGCCTCTGTCCCAGTTCCCAGGAGACAGTGATGTTGGCTGAACGGCCTAGCCCACCTGCTCATCGTGGCCCCCCACAGCAGTCTCTTGTGGCCAGCCCCGGTCAGCAGAGCCACCCGCAGGTTTCCGTGCTGGGAGCGGTGGTCCTCAGAGTTTGGGGCTGAGAAGGAGGTGAAGGTTGGGGGCACAGCGTGTCCCTCAAGGGCCAGCCTTGCCCTGGGGAGGGTTCCTGCCCTTAGGTAGGAGGTGCCAGCCATCACTGGGCTGGGCTCTTTTCATTAGCGGAGTGTCTCCTGAGAAGGGGGTCCCAGGCCAGTGCCCAGGGTCCCCTGTGTGCCTGGAGGGTGAGGCCACAGCCGAGGGGAGGGCAAGTCCATGCAGTGGAGACCAGGAGAGGTGGGCTCGGGCACCTGCCTGGTCCTCTGGGCCCAACAGGACTCTAAATTTGGGGTAGTCTGGTGGGAGGGCCAAGTCCGTGAAGAAATCAGATGGCAAGTCTCCAACAAGCACCGCGTGGGAAACAAGGCCCAGGCTTTGGCTGCTCATAAGCAAGTCTTCAATTTAAAAAGTGAGTTCCTGCCGTGTTAACGATCTCCCCCCAGACATCCTCCAGTTCTCCTGCGAGCACAGTGGGCGCAACACTCCGCCCTTCTAGGTGCTGTCTTCACCTTCCAATGGGAACCTCAGAAACCAGCGAGCTTACCTCCTCCCTCCCCGATGCACTCCTGAGTGTGGAGGTTTCTCACATCGGACTCCCCAGAGGAGAACAAGCAGAGGCCATTTCTCAGCCCTCATGGGAAGAGGGTTGGCGGGTAGAGGCTGTCAGCACGGGGGCGGGAGGGCCCCAAGGAAAAGAAGGGGGCACTCCCGGTGGGCACGGGGTGGAGACGGCCTGCTGGGACGCTGGGTGGCTCAAGGGCCATGGGATGGGAAGCTGCCAGCCTATGGGCACAGACGAGAGGGGCTCTGCAGGGGCTGTGGCCTGGCCTCCCAGACAGGTCACTGCAGGGAGTTCTGTTATTACCCGTGGTTTGTCCGTCTCTCTGGTGCTCCCAGTTCCTGCAAGGGAAGCAGATACCAGGGAACCACTCATCCTTCCCCAGTGAGCTGCCCACTGCCTCAGGGGACACTGAGCCCTGAGCCGGTTGTTCCTCATGCCCTGGGGACAAGGGCGGCTCTGCACCTCCAGGGAGGGCCCTGGGGTGGGGGCCTTGCATCGGGCCACTCAGGTGCTCCTGCCAGGGGCTGCAATTTCCGACTTGGGTGGGTTCCAGCCCTGCTTTTAACAGCTCCCACACTCATTACCAGGAGGGGAGGAAATGGATCCACTGGGTGCAGACAAGAATTCCATTAAGGCTGCTCTGACTTCAGCTAATTCCCGCGTCATCAGCAGCGCCGGCTTCCAAAACTGCCCCAAGGCCAAGAGGCAGCGCTGGGCATCTGTGGAGCCTCTCCGGGAGCCCGGACGGGCCGTCGGGGAGCTTTCCCAGTCGCGAATGCCTGCACACCTCACTCTCATCGGCTTTACACGTGTCCTCAGTACTCAATTTCCCCATCATCATTTTCGGGGAATGCCATCACCACTGGCCCTCGTTTCTTAGGGTATGCCGTGGTGGGGGCCGTGCTCACCTGCCTGCCCTCTCCACAGGGCTCTCGGCTCCTCTCCACACACCTGGCCCCTGTGCACCCCTCCCCACTCCCTGGGGCCTGGCTGCCCTTCACTTCCTTTCTTAGCAAAAATGGAATCTTTCCTTTAAAGAGAAATTTGAGAAAAATACACCCCACAATTCAACAAATTATTTTCCTCCTTTGGCTGCATCACCACCATCTCGGCACCAGTGAAGACGAGCTTCTCGTGGTTCTGTCAGCACACAGGCAGAGTTGCTGCAACTTAAAATCAGCACGACTTCCTGAAGACCTGAGCCGTCTGAAGAGAACCATGGAAAATGACTGCATCGCAACCGAGTAATTCCAGAAACCACAATTTGCCTTCCCGTACTTCAGACGCTGAAACTCTTTTCTTCCCACATGCCGCTCTCGGGGACCGTCACAAATAGCCTTGGTCTGGAAGTGTCCTTTTGTTGTTTGAGAGTGTTTTGTTTTGTTTTTTCCTCAGTTGAATAATTTCCCTGTTGGGCAGGGGGGAGTGGGTGGTTTTAAGGGTCTTGATTCTCAGAAAGGCCATGCAGATTTGCAAGACCGCACGCCTGGCTGGGTTCCACAGGACAGGGTGTGGGGGGTGAACACATAGAGCTGGGGGGGGTCTGGAGCCAGGCTGGCCCCCCAACCATGTTCCAACTCCTTCACCTCCCTGCTCCCTCCCCGTCGACCCCTCCTCACCCCTAGCCCCCCTCACCGTTGATAGCTAACAGTATAGGTTAGCACTGGCATTTGCATTTACCCAAGTCATTACCTTCCCTGGAGATCCTTATTTCCTCATAGGGCTTCAAGCTATTGTCTAGCGCCCTTTCCTTTCAACCTGCAGTTCTCTGTAGCACCTCTTGTAGGGTGTAGTGGTTATGGACTCCCTCAAGTTTCGTTTATCTGGGAATGTTTTAATCTAGCCCCCAGTTTTGAAAGACAGTTTTGCTGGATATAGAATTCTTGTCAGCAGTTTTTCTGCTTTCAGCACTTTGTATGTTTCTTCTCACTGCCTTCTTGCCTCCATGGTTTCCAACGAGAAATCAGCACTTAATCTTTTTGAGACTCCCTTTTATGTGACTTGTTGCATCTCTCATGTGGTTTTCAGAATTCGTTATATTGGCCATTTGACAGGCTGTTTATAACATGCTACAGTGTGGGTCAGTTTGGGTTTATCCTGTGTGGAGTTTGATGTGAATTTTTAAGTCTTTTGTTTACTTTGGGAAGTTTTCAGCTATTATTTCTTCGAACACTCTCTCAGCTCCTTTCTCTTTCCTCTTCTGGGACCCCCCACAATGCATGCAGGGGTGCACATGGTGGTGTCCCACAGGGTCCTCACACTTTGTTCACTTTTCCTCATTCTTTCTTCCTTCTGCTCCTCAGACTGGATGATTTCAAATGTCTTGTCTTCAAGTTCTCTTTCTTCTGCCAGCTCCAATCTACTATTGAACCTCTCTAGGGAATTTTAAATTTCTGTTGCTATGGTCTTCAGCTGTATTTGATTCTTTTTCATGGTATCCATTTCCCCATTGATAGTCTCTTTGTGTTTATCTATTGGTTTCCTGATTTTCTCTAGTTCTTTGTCTATGTTTTCCTTTACATCTTTGAGTATATTTAAGACCATTTTTTAAAAGTCTTTGTTTGGAATATCCCAGGTCTGAACTTCCTCATTGATGATTTCTAATGCTTTAATTGCCTCCTTCGTTTGGGCCATCAATTCCTGTTTCTTTGTATGTTTGGTAATCTTTTGTTGAAATCTGGACACTTTAATATTATAATGTATTAACTGGAATTTAGACTCTGAGGCATCTGTTCCTTAGGCTTGTATACAGCTAGTGATATGACAGAGCTGTCCTTGAATGCCAGAAACTAAAAAAAAAAAAATTTTTAAGAGAAAAAGCCAACACGTTTCTCAATCTCTGCAGATTCACCTGTGGGAGGGCTCTCCGTCTGGGATCATCCATGCAATCCGCTTAGAGAGCAGCTCCAGGCCAAACCACAGGCTGCCCTAGCCCTTTCTGGGCATGAGTCTTGTCTTGCGCGTGTGTGTATGGCCCTGGGAATTCCTCCATTTACACGAACGTGAATTTTCCCCTTCCCTGGGAAGGTTTCCTCACGGTCCCAGGCATGGCACAATGAGTCCTGCACCCAGCAGCCCCTGCTCCAGGCAGCCCCACCTGACTGCTCCCCCACAGCGTTCGGTTGGGAAGCTCAGTGAGCTGCCTTCTGCACACAGGGCAGGTTCTTGATGGCGAGTCCCTCAGGCACCCCCAGACAGGCGGGGTCAGATGTACCAGCTCCCCGTGTGTGCACGAGGGTGTCCAGCCCCCTCCGGAACTGGGACCGGGACCCACACTGGGAACGCAGGCCGGCTCTGCATGGAGTGTGCGAGGGTGGGGGACACCCAGCCGGGGCGCATGGGCTCCTCCGGCTTTTCAGTGGCCCTTTCCTTGATTCAGTGCCCGCCCTGTCACGGCAGCCCTTTGACTGTTTCCTGGAGCACTGAGAACGATGTTTCTGCAGTTCTTGATGGTTGTTGAAAGCGTCTGTCGGGGGTGGCCCTGAAGCGCCTCACTCGCCATCTTGATTGGGGGTGGCCTAATGACTCGGCTTTTGTTTTTATCTCCCCTGTCATCTTCCGGGTTCCCCAGAGCCGGCTTCTTAAGTAGGGTCTGAGTTGTAATCCCCGGCTATTACTCAGGAGCCTGGCGATGCAGGCGAGGTGCGTGGTGGGGGGACCGTTCTGTGACCCGTGAGGAGGTCTCAGTCCCTCAGGACCTGTGCCCCTCAGCTGCAGCCTCCTCGGGTCCTCAGCTTCCCCCTTAGGTGAGGTGGGAAGGCCAGAGCGGCTGCAGGACGGTTTCTGCCCTCCCCCATGGTGGCTCCGGTGAGGGGGCCTTTTGCAAGGAGACAGAGTCTCTGATTGCCCCTCAAAATGGTTACACACCCCACCCCAATACACACCCCAGGAGCCTGAGCACATCCTCCCCTCTTCACCTGAAAGTGGGGGGCCCCTTGAGGCTGGGCCTCCAGGAGGTTTTGTCTCTCAAGATAATCGCTAAGACTCCCCACCATTTGCAGGCTCCAGTTCTGTCTCCTGTTTTGGGCTCTGGTTTGTCCTGTGGCCTCAGTTCTCTGATGGATCTAAGAAGCATTGCCGATTTCTGGTTTCCCAGCTTTTTTCTTGTTGTGAGGATGGGGACGGCGACTTCCAAGCCACTCTGAAGTCTCTCTGCCTTTTGCCCCCTCCCCTCCCCAGCATATGCAGGGCCTCACAGGAGCTGCCCTGCTCATTTTCTGGGCTTCTCAGCCAGGACCAGGGACAGAGCTGGCACAGGGTGGGGTGGGGGCTCATGAAATTAGTGGGGGAATCCATGAGGAGATCAAAGAAAGGCTCCTGTGTACGCCCGAGGGATGTCTCTCCCAGGGGGACAGAGGGTGGGCCTCTGCCCTCTCTCCCAGGGCCCGAGCCAGCTCTGGGCCTGCAGCCAAGGGATGGCTGTAGACAGAGATGGGGAAGAGAAAAGGCATGTGAGGAGGCTGGGAAGGGGTGGCTGCGACGGGGGCCACTGCCCAGTGAACCTGACAGCAGGCAAGCAAAGCCTGCAGCCTGGACAGGTCCATTCCCTGTAGCTCCTTTGGGAACAGGGGGCCTCGTGCCTTCCTGAGTGGGGAGTGTGGGGGCTGCTGGTGCCTCCCGATATTTACCGAGAAGCCTTATTTTCTGGGGTAGCCGCAAAGGAGACTTCCAATCGTGCTCTGCAGCCCTCGGCTTCCCCCCAGAGGGGACGGGCATCATTTGGGTCAGGGCAACCATCAGGCCATGAGACACACAGGCTCCTGGGACCGGGAGCTGCGGCTGTGAGCAGGACGGGCTGGCAGTGGTTCTGGCCTCCAGGCTCCTTCCAGGCCCCAGGCCCCCGGGCCAGCTGCTCCGTTCCCAGCCCTCCTGCACCCTGGGCCTCGGCGCCTCCACCTGCCAGCGAGGGGGCCGTTAGAGCATCCCCGGGCACATGCCAAATGTGGACAATGCGGTGCCACGTTTTCCCACAGCTCCATGGTTTTCCACCAAAATGAGAGCAAGTCTGAGATGGTCTCACCTCTTGCTATTTTTACAGGAGGCCTGAGCGAAATTGTTAAAAATAGAAATAATGAGGGAAAGCAGCTGCTTTTAGCCTCGAGTCACGAGGCCAGGACAGAGCTCCCAGCCCCCCGTCCTCGAAATGGTCTCCGTGCTGCAGTGTTCTCGGCTGGTCTGTCCTTGGCCTGGACAGAAAGTTTCTGCCTTTAAAAACATTTTTTAAAGGAAAGCTGGAAAGGGGCTTCAGGCTAATAACTCCTCCACCTGGTCCTTTTGGGGTGCTGAGCCCTGTGCTTCCGGCCAGGCAATGCAGTGTGGGGTCGTCCCAGGTGCTCCAGGTAGCGCAGCACCCCACGGAGAGGGTGGCGCGGGCGGCGGGACCAGCCCCAGCTCTCCAAGGAGCAGGCCCTCAACTTGCAGTGGGGAAAGCCAGGAGGCAAAGGCAGTGGCGTCCGTTTCCCCCCACGGCCCCCTTTGGCCTCCCCCAGCCAGCAGAGCCCCAAGCCCCAGGACAGATAGAGGAGGGGTCTTCAGAGAGGCTGCCGCCCCCGCTCCTGGCTCTGGGAGGAGCCTGGTGCTGTCTTCCGTGCCCCGCATTTGGACCCACACCCGGCTGCGGGCTCACGGACATGCTGCCCAGTTGGCGGCACCTGCTGTGGCTCCAAGGGTGGGTGCAGGAGGAAAGAGCAGCTGCAGTCTGTGGGGAAGGCCAGGGGTGAGGCTGGCAGGCCGGCCGGGCCCAGGGAGGAGGCAAAGGCAGGGAGCCGTCCTCGTCTGCACACGCTCTGGGGAAGGGGAGTGGGGTAAGATTTCCTCATTCACGTGGGACCTCTGGGGCACAGCCGCGTGCGACATTTGATTTCTGCCCATGGGCTGTGGACTGCAGGCACGGAGGCCGATGCACGCCTCCCGCTCTACCCTCCTGGCTTTTGTGTACTCGTGAGGCTGGAAGTTCAAGCACACACATGCTCTAGCGTGTCTATAGATGAGTAAATGTGTCCATGTGCACTGCAGGTATTTGCCTGTGTGCATGTTTGTATGTGCACACACATGTACACATATGAAAACATGTATGCATGTATATAACTTTGTATGCCTGCATCGTACACGCTTGTGTGCACATGGGTGAGTGTCTGCACACATGCATGTGCACACAGGTGTGTGTGCACAGCACCAATGGCTGCTGCTGCTGCTCGGGGAGGGACCTTGACCTTCACGCCCCTGGGGGGAGGGTGCACACGTCCTATCGGAACCTTCACCGGACGCCCCGCTGGCCAGGAAGATGCACAATGTCCCACCACAGTGAGGCCTGCCACTGGCACAGTCCTCCACGCTGCACAGGGTGTTCTCCGCGTGGCAGCCCAGAGAGGCCCAGGAGGGGCCGTGATGCACACGCCGTGGCTGGCCCATCGAGCGCGCGTCTCACTCCGCTGAGCCCACCAAAACGGCACGTTCCTCAGGACCCCCGAGGGGCTGGTCACTCACGGCAGGCTCGGCACCCCAGGGCGAGTTGCTGCCATGGGCCCTGAGCCCCGAGGTCTCAGGCTGCAACGTGGACGTCACGCTGGGAGGCGAGGGGCAGGCCTGGCCCGCTCCCGGAGCTGCGCATCCCTGAACCCTGGAATCCTGGACGCCTCCTCTCCCACCTCCGACTCACCTACAGGGCGGCCGCAAGCCCCCGGCCGAGCAGGTTGATCAGCGACCTCTGGGCTCCACACGGAACGGAAAAGACGTCCTCGGACGTGGCCAACAGTCAGCACGAGCTGTCCCCGGGTCAGACGCTAGCTGTCTAACAAAGAGAAGGGAGCTGCTCTGGCGGTCGCGCTCAAACGGCTGCTCTGCAGCCCCCTTGGCCGCCCTGTCCACTGCCTCAGGCGGGTTAACGCTGAAGTAGGGTCCACATGAAGGTGTGTGGCCCTCGAAGAGGAAAAGCCACCCATCTGAGGCCCACACGGGGGACGGGGCGAGGGGCAGGCATGGGTCCCAGGCCTGTGGCCATCCGTTGGGGTGGGTGCTGAGGGCCCCCCTGCTGGGCCTGCAGGCCAGGGGCTGTGGGGGCACGTCCAGGCCCGTGGGCACTAGGAGCTCCCAGTGGAGGCCCCAGGAGGCGGCTTGCTTCCCTGCAGGGCCCAGCAGGCTCCCACGGTGGGGACATCCTGCCTGCTGCTCCCCGGAGCTGCCTTACTGCTTCTGTGGAGGTGAAATTCACATAACCTAAAATTAACCATTTTAAAGTGATCAATTCGGTGCCATTTGGTACATTCACAATATTGTGCAACCACCAACTCTGTCTAGTTCCAAAACATTTCCACCGCCCCAAAGGAAACCCTGTTCCCCCTCAGCAGTGCTCCCCTTCCCCGTCCCCGAGCCCCTGGTACCCACGAAGCCCCCCGTCTCCTACTGCCCTGGGCGCCTCGTATCAGCGGAATCACACAGTACCCGCCCGTTCCACTCAGCAACCCGTCTCCAGGGCCTAGTGTGCCGTGGCGCGCGTCACCTTCCTTCCTTCAACGGCTGGATGTTGTCCGCTGTACAACGGACCATGTCTCGTTTATCCATCGCCCGTGGGTGGGCTCCTGGTCGTTTCTGCTCCCGACTGCTGTGAATAATGCCGTGGCAGGCTCCTCTTCCAACGTGCACCCGGGGGTGGAGGTGCTGGCAGCGTCCTTGCTTTTACAACCTTCTCTCCACTTCTCCATCTTGGCACTGCTCCTGGCTGCCCCACTGCCCAGCTCACCTGACGGGCAGTGGCGACTCCCACCAGGCAGTTGCCTCTGCTGGGCACAGATGAGGGAACCGAGGCTTCTGGTGATGGAGCTGGCACCAGGCCCGCTGGGCAGGGCCTCCCTCTCTTCATGTTCGCTTCATACCCACCGTCCTCCCCGGAAGCCCCAGCCGAAGGACCACACTCTCCGCCTGTCTCCTCACCACCCTGGGGACCCCCTGCCTCGTGCCCACCCTCTCTGCAAGGCCTGACTGGGGGCGATAGCAGCTCTGAGTGGCTGCCCCGACCTAGTGCCCAAGCCTCCGCTCCCTGGTGATGTGTGAGTGGAGGTTGTTTCAGAGTGCAACGAGGGAGGGGCGGAAAGTACAGGGCAGGGCTCCCCGGTGCCCCTGCCCATCCTCACACCGACTTTGCGGGGTCTGGGCTTTCCCCGAGGCCGTATGGCTTGTCTTCCCACTGTCGTTTCAGTGCTTTTCACAGTGAGGCCAGGCTCTGTGCTGCCCCCAGACCACTCAGCCCTGACCGGTGACCCCCATGGAGGGGCCTGTGGCCCGGCAAGGTGCCGCGGCAGCAGTGGGTGGGAGCCTGGGGGGGGGAGTCCCTGATGAGGGAAAAGCAAGCCACGTTTTTGTCGCAAGCTGACACAGGTACCTCGAATTACGTGTTAGTTCCACAGCTGTGACTATAAGCACCAGTATTTACGGGTAAAAGCCTGTATCTCCCATGGCCTACAGCAACTGTGAAGGTTATTGAGGTCAGAGACCGGGCTTTTCACAGGGACAAAACACCTGAAGGAAAATCCCTACAGCAAACACCCTTCTGGACTAGAGCGCCAGCACAGACCCCAGTGCTGGCGGAGAGAGGCCTCCTGTTAAATCCGGGAGTTTCTAGAAATGACCGTCTTAGCTGCTGGCTCCTCTCACAGGGAAACCCCAACAGGGGTCCCCAGACCTGCCCAGGTGGCCTCCCCCTCCTCTCTTCAGGAGACACCTGGCTCCAGCTGCTTCCTCAAGGACCCCTGGGTTTCTCCACCCGGGCTGAGCTCCCCGTCTCTGTCCACTCCCCTGTGCTCTTTGCATCCAGGCTCTCCTGGTCCTCTCTTTCCTTAGCGGGCAGGTGGGACGGGCCAGTCGGGGAAGGGCTGCGCTGGTGCTTGGGGCTGGAGCCTCAGGGACTGAGTGTGGCCGAGGGGGGCCCTCTGGAGAGACCACCCCAGCTGCAGAGCTGGCGCCTCAGTCCCTGTCCACAGGGCGAAGGGGCACGCAGGGCCGGCTCCCTGTGGCGGGGTCCAGAGGCCCTGGAGGGCCCAGCTCCTCCCAATGCCAGTGGCCCGAGAAAATAGGCTCCAGCTTTAGGCCCAGCTGGCTTGACAGGAGCGTAAAGCAGCATCAGCCATGACCCAACACCGGCTTTACTCTTGGTTCAGCCACAGCAAGGAAGCCCTGCAGCCGGGTCCACAGTTTGGCTCGTGAGCGACTGGCCCCAAGCCCTACTCTGCAGCCGGTTTCTCCATCTCGGTGTCTCTGCAGCCACAGGCTGCCCCCAGCTCACACAGGGCCTTTGTGCCAGTAGAGAAGGGCCCCCCTTCGGACAAGCCAGGAAGTAGATGATGTTCTGGCACACAGGACTTGGTGAGCCGGGCACAGGGTCCACCCTGGGGCTGAGGAGTAGACAAGCCCATCCTCTGCTCCCACAGCTGGTACAGAGTGAGGGGTGCAGACAAATCTGAGCACCCACATTCATCAGGTACCTTCAGAGGGTGGGACAGAGCAGCGAGAGGGGCTGGGCTGGGTAGGGTGGTCCTGGGGTAACAAGAAGGACAACTGGTGACTCAGGGATGGGGCAGGGTGAGGCCTCAGCAGGGTCCCTGGGACGCCCCTGGGCGTGTGATTCCACAGGGAAGGCCGTGTCTCACCCAGCCTGGAAAGCAGGGTGGGCTTGTGTTCTAGGAATTTCCCCCCAGCCCTGTGGCTGCCCCATGCAAACCAATCTGTGTCACTCACAGCACCCCCTTCCTGCCTCACCTTCTGGGTCTGGATATGGGGTGAAGGGAGGGGTTGCCTGCAGGACGTGGGCTTGAGAAAGTGGGTCAAACCCCCACTGCCCACCGCACCTTGTGGAGGAAAAGCACCTGCCAGCCCAGTTCACGCCGTTGCCATGGCCACTGAGAAAGATGCAGCATGTCACTGACTTCCTGGAATGCGGCTGACAGCCTGGGGGCCCTGCTCCCAATCTGGGCCACGTGAGGTACGTCCACCCCCACTGAGAGCCCCCCATTCAGGCTCAGCCGCCACCAAGGGGAGGCCAGGACGGGAACACCCGTGTGGGGTTGGCCCTGTGGTCTTGGTCCACGGCCAGCGGTGCCATCCCTGCTGGCTTGCTCCCCAAGAAGCACTGGCTCTGCGGGCGACTTTGGTCCGGGTGTTTCAGAACCACTTTCGTGAGGGTCACTTATGGGCCTGGAGCCCCCATACCAGCCCCCGGGAGGCCGCTCCCAGTGCTGTGGAAAAGTCAGCATGTCTCCCAGCACCTGCATTTTCAGCCACCAAATTGGCTTTTGGGCCAGAGAACAGCTGGCTTGTGACCCGGGTGTTTGGGCAGGGACCACGCCCAGCCACGTCCACACTGCAATCCAGATCAGAAAAGGGACTTTCTGACTATGGACCCCTAAACTCTCCCATTCAGGACGGTGCCGGAGCTGGGAAGTGGACAACGGAGCAATCCCAAAAAGAGTGGAGTTGGGCAGGGGCCTGAGCACCTAGGCACCTGTTGTCCCGGCTCCGCAAGGCACGGAGTGGGGTCAAACCACCACCTGCAGAGACTGTGCAGCCTCAGCACAGCCGTGGGTGCCCCGGGCTGAGGCAGGGCCGAGAACCCCGAGCCACGGCATCTCGCAGAGGAAGTGCCCGGCAGCGGCTTCCAGGGTTCCCCCGCGTGCAGCACCGTTGCACCCCATGGCGCACTAAGGAATCTGCCACACCTGGGGCCTCCTGGGGAGCTGCTGGGCGCTGAGCCTGCCCCGCCTGTGCTCTTGACGAGGCAGCACCCACAGCGCGCAGCCCCTGGAAACGGATCTGCGGCTGTCTGCAGTTTCCCCGGGTGGGCTCACGGCCCTAACGCACAGGGGTCCCGGGTGCGGGTGTGGTCCTGGGACGGCCATGTCGGGAGCCCCCCGGCCACATGTCCCCAGCAGTGCAGAGCCTGGTCTGTGCAGAGGGCAGGGAGGGCCCAAGGGGCCTGTGGAGTCCCAGGTAGGCAGCGCACGGTGCCAGGGGCTGCAGCCAACCCCCAAAGGAGATCATGGGCGTCCTGCCGTCGGGGTCAGGGTCAGGGCCAGGGGCCGGGCCAGGGGCCTGGAGATGCCTCCCTACCCGCCCTGCCCTGCGGTCACATCAACGTGATGCTTCGGCCCCAGGTGCGGAAACGCGAGGACTATGAACGAATAAGGATTCCGCTGCAATTTATTCTCTGAGTAGAATCCTGCATTTGCTTCTAAATATCCAATCTTCACAGTCTACTATTTGCATTTTTATCTCTAATCACCAAACCTGTACATAACATTCATGCATAAAATAATGTTTGCTAAATGCCTTTAAATTTTACAAAATATCCCCTCCTGAAATTACTCCCCTACACCCAGGAAGCGATGGAATGAAGTCACGGGAAACTTGGAGATAAAAATGTGTTGGGAGCCTTAGACGCTCGGGCTTTCTGCACTCGACTCAGGCACGCGGACGGCATCAGAATGATGGTGACTTCCTGACGGAGCAGGACACTCTAATCCATGACGTCTCTGATTCCTGGGCCTCCCTCGCCCCCAGTGTAAGGAATTTGGCCTCCACCCCGGCTCCCGCGAGTGACCTCTAACCTTCAGGATGTCTTGTGGGCTTGGCCTCGGGGCTCCAGGGAGTGAGGGGGCTGGAGGCTGAGTCCAGCCGAAGGGAATCGTCCTCCAACCCGGCCTGGCAGTGAGGCCCTAGTGAGAGCTGGGGCACCTCCTGATGGGGATGCACGGGGAGAGGACACAGGGCGCCGCTTTTGGGGGCCCCCAAGATGTGCCCCACACGTCTGCCTTTGGCAGTTCTGATTCATATCCTTGTGTTCCAATAAAGCTGCGCTCGTAAGTGTTGTGCTTTCGTGGGTTCTGTGTGTCGTTCTAGTGAATCTTCAAGTTTGGGGGTGTGGGAGCCCCCAAACTTCAGCTGGTGTCTGAGGTGAGGGCAGTCTTGGCACCTGTGCTCCTGGCTGGGCCCGGACGCTGCTGTACCCAGCGTCCCCCTGTGCAGTCGGGTCCCGGCCTCCGGAGCGGCGCCCGGCACTGACCCTCGCCGTCCGATTGGGCTCTCAGGGCGTCTCTGCCCCCAGGGGTGCGGACGTCTGAGTGGCCGACCCGGCGGAAAGGCTCCGGCTCCGCTGCGTGGGCCGGCACAGGGTGGGCGCCCCTCAGAGACGCCGATTCTCCCACGCTTGGAATCACACATCCACTCATCTGCTCCCCCCAGCTGGGAGATTCTCAAGTCGGAGAACACGGCCTGGTGACCTGGGGTCCCGGGGCCTGGCCCAGGACCCAGTGGAGGCCCAGTAGCAGCTCACTAGACACTGCGTGTCCACGGGAAGCCTCCTCTCGGGGTCCCTGCTTGCTGTCCTCTCGGGGTGCCCAGCAGCCAGATAAGGATGGACAAAGGGTTTTCAAGCTCTCCCTTCTGTGCTAATCCCACCGTGGAATTTCTTTCATTTTCACAAGTTTCATCCATCTCGCCACCTGCAAGCAAGCATCTTGGGACTCCTTGTGTGGGTGCTGGGGTGCAGGGTGGGCGGGGAGGCCAGGGCCACCCGGCTCTGGGCCTAAGCGACTGACCTCTCTTCCTGGGTGTGTCCAGCAAGCACAGCTGCAGGGCTGTTTCTACTTGTTTCTCCTACCCTAGAAACTTGCAGAAAAGCCAAGAATCAGTCATGGTTCTCCGGCTGCCAGAGGGAGGAAAGGGACCAGGGGAGCCTCGAGTTCCTGAAACACATGGGAAAGGAAAGATGGGAAACGTCTGGGATGGATTCACCACAGTCGAGCTCCTCCAGCCGACGGCTGGATCAAGGGCCTTTTCCTTGCACCTGCGGAGCCCGCGTCTGGCTCGGCGTCTGCAGGGGTTCAATTGTGTCTCCCAAAAGGTAGGTCTGGCTCTGTGCCCCGCCCCCTGCCCCGTGCCTGTTTGGAAAGAAGGTCTTTGCAGAAGCAACCAAGCTGTCCTGGGTCAGGGCAGGCACTCGGAGTAGAGGAAGACGAGGCAGAGATGGGGTGGGTGGCCAAGAGTTGCCAAGAAACACGGAACCTAAAGAAAGAGACAGGGAGGGTCCTTTCCTGGTGCTCTCGGAAGGAGCGTGGCCCCTAACACCTTGATCTTGGACAGCCTCCAGAGCCGTGAGAAAATGCGTGTCTGTGGTCTGAGGCCCCAGCTTCCACGGTGGCCCAGGTCCCTCGCCCAGCACCTGCCAGCGAGCACAGCTCGCTGGGGGAAGTGCAGGATGTCTGGTCCCATCTCTGCCTGGACCCAGGTCACCAGGGCTGCGTCGCGGAGCCCCAGCGGCCCCCAGCCTCGTCGGACCTTCCCAGCCCCCACCCCTCTCTAGTGCTCTAGGACGGCTGAAGGAACTGCAGGCTCCGTGTTCAGAGCTCATTAAGATTTTCAGGGCGACACCACAGACCATTAACCCGAGCCTGGGGTCCTCCTGAGCGCAGGCCTGTGTGGCCACTGGCCCTGGGGAGGTATCTGGAATCTTCCATCAGAGCCGGAGCCCAGGTGTCCTCTGGCTCCTCTTTCTCGAGACATCGAGGCCCACGGGCTCGGCAGTCTCCTGAGCAGACCCGGGATCTCTGCAGCTGGAGGATGTCCCTGTTTCTCAAGGACAAGAAGGACCCGGAGTGCTGAGCAGGGGCCTAAAGACAAGAAGGACCCGGAGTGCTGAGCAGGGGCCTAAAGACAAGAAGGGGCTGGAGTGCAAGCTGCCCAGGGTCCCCCGAGCCCTGCCTCCCGGGGACCCCCCTCCGGCCCCCTGGGGATGCTCCACCCCAACGAGCCACAGACACGTGGGGCCATCGGCTCGTCTGCCCAGGGTCCCCCGAGCCCCCCACCTGAGGCTCAGGCAGCACCAGAACCCTGCAGGGACATGGCCTGTCAGCCGGCTCAGGTTCGAATCCAGCCCTGGCGGGTACGGCCGTAGGGTACCAGGGACCCCGCTGGGCCTCAGCTGCCTTGTGCGACGGAGGCAGTAATGACCCCTCTCTGTGGGTGGCACCCCAAGGCCTCCCGTGGGTCCTGGGCTGTGACGTGGCCCTGGTGTGGGGGTGCCCAGCAGAGCTGCCTGGGGCTTGTGCCGCTGGTTTCGGATGCGTCCTCAGGACGAGACACGCCCTCCCTCCGCAGGCTGCAGCCCTGCCCCGCGGCCCTGGGCAATGACCTGCCTTCCCAGGTCCACATGAGGCCCCAGTCCCTGGGGACAGCGGCGACTGACCTGCAGCTTTCGGGGCTTGGCTACCACTGTAAATCAACGTGTTTCTCCACCTGTGGAACAAAGGTGGGGCCCCGCCGGGGCCAGGGTGAGGGGCAGGGCTCTGTGGAGATCAAACGCAACTGCCCTGCCCAGGAAAGCTGACGGCCACACACAGACCTGCCCACGGATGCCCACGGCAGCTTCCAGAATCGTTGCCAAAACTGGGAGCCCCCAAGGTGTCCTTCAGAGGTGGGTGGATAAAGAAACCTCACACAATGGGGTGCTCTTCAGTGATACAAACACACGACTCTAAGCCGGGGACGGGCGTGGAGGGACCTTAGATGCCGACGGCTGCGTGCGGGAAGCCAGCCCAGGAAGGGCTCACGCTGTGCGACTCCAGCGTGAGACGTTCTGGGACAGGCAAAACCACAGGGACAGTGAGAAGATCAGTGGCTGCCGGGGGCCCGGGGGAGGCGGCAGGGACGGGCAGGTGGAGCCCGGGGCACATTTAGGGCAGTGACACCATCCTGTGGGACCTGTGACGGTGGAGACGAGACGTGACGCGGTCGTCAGAACCCACCAACGGCAGGGCCAGAGAGGGACCCTCACGGGAACCGGGGACTCGTCCGTCAGCTGTGACCCCACACGGACACGGGATGTCGGGGACAGGGGACCTGTGGGGAGTGGGGTACCTGGAATTCGGGACTTTCTGTGCGGTTTTTCTGTAACTCCAGAGCAGCTCTAGAAATAAAGTTTATTATTTAAAACGGAAAACTAGTACAAGACCACAGCCAACTAAAATTGCTGTGAGGGTGCAGCTGGCATAGAGGCCCCCAGGGAGAGTGGAGTTTAACCTGGTCCTAAAAGGAAAACTAGCCAGGGAGGAGGGGAAGGCAGAGGATGCCGACCCTGCAGAGGTCAGGGGTCAGAGGGCCGGCAGCCCTCAGGGGCCCCCAGGTCGCTCAGTGGACTCGGCTCAGACCTCTAACTGGGCCCTCCCGCTTCCCCGTCTGCGGGCCCTGGTGTGCCTGCATTTGCGTTTGACAAGTGACCTGTGTCCTCGAGGGTCAATGCACTTTCAGGGGCCGGAGAAAGGCCACGGGACTGTGGATCCCGTGTGGGACACCATCGTCTTGAGCTAGACGGTTGGTCAGGGTGGTCAATTGCGTCACTTTTGTCCTTTGGTTATGGATTACTGCTGCTTTTTGCTTCATTAATAACAACTTAGTTTGTTGGCATCAAACTGGTGGCAGTTTCTTTAACCTGGCAGTGCATGTATTTTTATACTTTTGACTGAAACATCTGAAAAGCTGGCTTTTAAGACCCATTATTGGGTCTGAAGTACAAATCCCCCAAGCTGCTTACAAGTAAGGGCAATTTGTAACCCCTGTCTGCTTACTCATGGCTCTCTGAATTTGTTCTCTTTTCCTGTCAAGGAAAGCATGATTATTTTGTAAATTCTAGGACACTGTATTTTATCATTGCATTTATCATTTTATCATTACACAATTATGACTGTTAAGTTTACTTTCCTCTAGGATAACGGAGAAAAATAAGTTATGATCACGGTGTCTCCAACTGCTTGCTGTAGTTGCTTTTCTGCTGCAGGAGGGTTGGGTAAAGGGGAGGGCTGCAGAGAAGACCCTGTGGCTCCCCCGAGGTGTTTAGTAGAATCGAGAAGTAGGGGTGGCGAGGGACAGGCCGGTCAGGTCTTGCAGGCCTCAGTCAGCACAGGGGCTTTATGCCGAGGTGGCGGCAGCTGAAGGAGGAGATGCAGGGGGCAGCCCAGGGGGCAGACAGTGGTGACCTCGGCGAGCAGAGGGGCTGCAGAGAAGTGGCCGCCATGGGGAGATGTTTGTCTGGAGGAGGATTCCACAATTTCCGGCCTAAGCAGTTATTGGCAAGGGGAAGACTGTAGGAGGAGCAAGTTTGGGAGAAAGATCAAGGTTTCTCTTTCGGACATGTCGGGCAGGAGGCTGTGAAGGGGACCATCAGCTCCGGGGTTCCGGGGAGCGGCCAGGCTCAAGACGTTCGTGTGGGGTCTCGGTGGCATTTTCACCCCAGTGAGGGGGTGTGCTGAGAGAGGTGTCCCGGCAGGGGCAGGAGCGGGAGCATTGGGGGGGCCCAGGCACAGGGAAAAGGGACCTGGGACATGTTTAGGACCAGGGGTGGCTGGAGAAGGTTCGTGTTTCGCTGAGAAAGATTTCCTGCTGTTAGTAGTTTACTGAGGCACTTCAACAGGAATAAGTGTCGAATTTTACAAACCGGTTTCCCATGGTGATTTTCTCTTTCATCTGTATAGAAGTGAGGCAAGCCGTGCCCCAGATGTGCCGTGCCCCCAGGTGAGCCGTGCCCCCAGGTGAGCCATGCCCCCAGGTAAGCCATGTCCTCCAGGTGAGCCATGCCCCAGGTGTGCTGTGCCCCCAGGTGGGCCGTGCCCCAGGTGGGCTGTGCCCCCAGCTGAGCCGCCTTCTCCAGCTTGGACCATCAATGCTATGGGCAACACACAGGACAGAGGGCGGCTTCCCACTTTCCTTCCACTTTGGGGGAGCTTTCAGATAAACGTTTCTGGGCCTGGTTTCTTTTCTTACGGAGAAATATTTGACCAATTTTGAAGGTCTTTTGAGATGATCAGTCTAGTCCTGTTTTCCAGTGCCTGAGTCTATTTTGGTAATTTGATTTGTTCTTTAAGAACATCCATTTCATTGACATCACCCAGTGATAGCAGCAAATAGTCTGGGCTTTTCTGGAACTATTTTGAAATTGTCCTCGTTTCCTGCCTTCTCCTTCCTAAAGGTACTTCTGTCATCTCGTTTCTCTCTGTAACTGGATTTCATAATATGTTGACTCTTCTACTGGTCTTTTCATTTCACTAACTCTGCAGTTCGTTTTCTGTTGCATTCATCTGTTATTTCTTCTATGTAAAGTCTTTCCTTCTTTATTTGGGCTTATTTTATTGTTCTCTTTGACTTTCTTGAGCTGAAAACTGAGTTTATTTTTAGTCGTCATCACTTTCTGAAAATGCGGCTACCTCTCCAGGTTTCCTCAGAGCACCATTTGGTGGCACGCTGTGGGTTTTTACAGGTACTGCTCTCATTTGTGTGCATTTTTAAATAGTTTGTAATTTCCCTTTCAGTTTCCTTCATAACCCAAACATTACACATAAGAACATTATTTGTGATGTTAATTCCCAGTTTAAGTATTTTTCAGTGAAACCTCTGTTTTCTCTGTGCTGTGGCCACCAAACGTGCCATAGGTTACACGCTGCATCTCCACGTGGAGCCTGTCACACCGCGTCACCTGCTCTTCAGAATTTCTTGACATTTTCTCGTGGCCAAGAGACGGTCAGTGTTTGTGAATGTTCCACAGAGAAAAGAATAAGAACTGCGGACTTGAGCAATACAAAGCGTACTAAATGAGGCCACGCTTTCCAGTTGCTTTATTCACACTTTTCTTGGCTTCTGGATGTGACACTTCAAATCAGAACAGAGAAGCTCTGCGTTCCCGATGCCCTGCTGTGGGTGCAGGACCGCGGGGCTCGCGGCAGGCCAGGGCCAGTCTGAGGGGACCTGGGTGCCGTCAGCCTGCTTCTGTTTGGCGGCATTTTCTCCTGCTCCTGGAGCTCCCCTCTTTCCAAGGCGGATGACTCCATGACCCCATGGCGCAGAGGCAGAAGGGTGGGGGGCACTTCGCAAGGATGAGGGTCACACCCCCAGGGTGCATGCCCAGGTCAGGTCCTGAGGCTCCGTGCCTGCCGCCTCCCCTTCCTCTGGCCACTGGCACCGCCCGTCCTGCCCCGGCTCCAGCTGGCTCCCCCCCAGCTCCCAGAATAGCCGGTGGCCAGAGCCCATCTGCGGCCAACGGCCCCAGGGGGGCTGGAGTGGGATCGGGGAGGGGTAGGGAGGACGCGGGTGCCAGGCTGCACAGGCCGGAAGCAGGGCGCCGGCCTGCAGGCCCCGCTGCTGCCTGTTGAATCCACCAAACGCGAGAACAAATATCGGAGACTTTCAGGGTTTCTGATGTTATTTTATTGGCCAAGTTTAACCTGCGCAGGGGCGAGCTCTCAGGGTGTCAGGGGACACAGTGCCCATAGGGGCTGCAAACGAGAGTCGCGCTTGGCGCTTACAGCTAAGTCTTTATAAAGGGGGGAGCAAGCAAGTGTTGCACAGAAGCAGACGTGGCAGTTAGCTGTTTGCTTACAGAGCCCGCGCGCGGGAGCAGGGTGGGTCTGGCTCAACTTCAGTTAAAAAAATTTTTAAACTAAACAGATTGCAGCTAACCTAGCTTACCCAAGGGAGAACACTTGCACAATACTGGGTGTTTGCTTAACCTTATTCTGTACCCTGTGTTCTCTTTTAGTTTCTTTTGGCCTATGCAAAAGTTTTCTATTTCTGTCTATCAATCTTACATTCTTAGTTCTCAATTTCCTTGTTCCTAACACTGCCCACATCCCGCCCCAGGCATCAGGGCAGGAAAACTGATCGAGCAGCTGCCGGAAGCCCTTCTCCCCGGGAGCCAGGACACCTCCAGCTCCTCTGCCCACCCCACCAGGTACGCCCCAAGATTTGCGGCCCCACATCTCTTTCCCACCCTTGCCCTTTTCTTCCCCGTGCCCACTCTGCAGAGGCCATGTGCTCATGCATCGGTGCCGCCGTGCAGCAATTACAAGCGCTGGTCCCTTCCGGCCTCCTTCCCTTGCACCCCCAGCTTCAGGACCTCAGAGATGCCACCTCTGCACCCTGTGCCCTTGTGGTTTCTCTGGAAGGTTCTCAGGCCCCTTCCACCCTGGTTCATTGGAAACTGCCCCTTTCCTCTGGCCCAGTCCCAGCCCCTCAGTGGGACCTCCCCAGTGCTCCAGCCCACCTCCAAGGCTTCGGCCTCCCTCCTGGCTGACAGCAGCCCGGCTCCCTCCGCAGATCGGTCCCTCTTGCAGCAGATGCAGCTCTGCTGTCTCCACCTGCCCTCCCCATGGCCAGGGGCCGTCTTCTCACCCCACCCCCACCCCAGGGCGCCTGGCGCTGTGCTCCACCCTCCGAGAAACGCCATTCTCAGCCTGCTCCTTCTCTGCACCTGGCTGGTTTCTCCAAGCCCTAAATAAGCCAAGGCCCTGGACCCTTCCCAGCCTCTCCCGACGTCCCACCTGCTCCTTCCAGGCCTGGGGACCCATCTGCCTCGAGGCTGTGACTGCTCCGATTCGTCCTGACCCAGCGTGGCCTCCACTCAACCACGTCCCACCTGCAGCGTTCCCAACTCTGTCGGTCCACAGCCAGCCTCAGGGTCCCCAGCTCCCAAACTGCACGTCCAGGCCAGCTCCTCCCATCCTCTCTCCCTTCACCCACAGCTGCTCTGATTCTCCGACAGTGTCTGAATCCAAGCTCTCCTTGGCCCCACACACCCCCACCCCAATCTGAGCCACCCTCTCCTCTAGAGCCCTCACTGGTCTCCCTGCTCTGCTCCCCCAACACACACCCTCATCGACGCAGCAGCCAGGGAGCCCCTCTGACCACAGGACCCCCTTTCCTGCTCATGGCCTCCCGCTGGCTCGGAGCAAGGCCCACAGTCCTGGCCAAGGCCTGCAGGTCCCTCTGGCTGCCGCGACCCCCACCCCCCGCCCGTCGCTCGGCTCCAGCGTCACGGGCTCCCGGTGGTGCCTGGCATGCCAACCGCCCCCACCTCAGGGCCTTCTTGCGTCCTTTCCGCCTGCCAAGTCGGCTGTGCTCTCAGCAACTCCAGGCGCTGATTCCCTCGTGTTCAAACGCCACCCTCCAGGGGTGTCCCGCAGGACACAGACAAAAGAGCACCCTCCCGCACCCAGCACATCCTACTCTCCCTTCTCCCATACCCAACTTCACTTCTCCACGTGGCTCCTGCCGCCATCACACACACGCACATTGGCTTCCAGCCTTTGGGAGAAGAAAACCCTCCGAAACCTTCTTCCAATGGGGGCCGCCGGTTCACCTCCAAGTGTCCCCACCCCCAGCAGCCCTGCCTGGCCCAGTGGGGCCCCTGCCCACAGAAGGCAGAGCTGGGCCCCAGGCAGCCTGTTTGCCTTCTGATTCACACAGCCGCATCGGGAGCAGGCAGAGAGCTTCGGCCCAGGGGCCACCACGCTGCGTTTTCAGGAGGCACGTTCTGTTTCCAAGGTTTCTTCACGCGCACGGTGAGACCAGCCCTGACCTGGAGGTGGAGCCACTCCAGGCCGAGCTGGGAACCGACTTCTGTCTAGGAAGTGTGTGCATTTTAAGAGAAAACAAGTGACAAGAAGAGAAGACAGTATGTCCAGATAGTGGTAGGTGTTACAAGGAAAATAAAGAGGGTGATAGAGCGGGGGGGATTCTTCCAAAAGGTGATGAACCGAGAACCTAGGAGGAGCCATCCAGCGGTGGCAGCTTCCAGACGACACCCTGGCTCCCCAGACACCAAGTGTCCAGGGTGGCCCCGCTCCCTGATGCTGGGGGTTCACCAGTCGACCCGCCCCACGTCCCTGAGGCAAATGATCAAAGCTGCTCCATGGGGACCAGGGCATGGAGGGGGAACCCTGGGTCCCAGCCCCAGGCTCTGTCCTGCCATCAGGCATCTCTCTCCTCCAAGATATGGGTGCACAGGCCTCATCTTCAAGGCATGGCACGCACTCCAAGCAGTGACCTCCAGTTCAAACCTACCTTTGCCCATCCACTCTCAGCCTGCACGGAACCCCCAATTCTACCCTCACCCCAACTCTACCCTCACCCCAACACAACATCCAGCTCCAGCTCCAGGAGGTGGAACTTAACACTTTCATGCATTCCAAATGGCCGAAGAGACATGGATTTTCCCATCTCTGGGCTAGGACTACCTGGCACTCACTGAATGTCAGGCCTGGGCTGGGCACGAGTGCTCCGAGGTGAGAGACCCAACCCAGAGGTGAGGAAGTCCAGAGAGGACGGTGAGGAGCTGGGGTAACACAGCAAGTGAGTGGATGGAAACGCAGACGCCCCAGCTCCATCCCCATCCCCAGAGACCTCCTCAGCCAGCCTGGAGGGAACCTGCTCTGGACACTTGCAGCCACTTTACAGGCAAGGCCAGCAGACTGGGAGTGGCCGTGCTGGTGGCCCTCCTCTCCCAGAAAACATGTCTTCCTAACTATGATTTCTAAGGTTGATGTCAACACCAGTTAACATTCTTTATTGGAGGACAGGGTGCCCCTTAGGGAAAGACCACTGGTCGGGGTATAGGGGGCTGGTTTTTGCACATCGGGTGAAGCAAATGAGAAACCCGTGCACACAGACATGCACACGTGCGTCACACATATCCACACATACATACCGCCCCGCCCAAAGCAAGGAGACACCATTCCCGCCCACGCCGGGTACCTCTCAGTGCCAAGTGGGCCCTTGTCTGGGCGCCCAGCACCAGGGTTAAGGCGCAGGCGGGGTCCCCTGGGGGCAGAGGGGAACCCGCTAGGCGCAGGATCCTGGCGCTGTTCGGGCGGGGTTCCGGATTCCAGCCAAATTCCGCGCCCCTCGGCCGATCCAGTGAGCGCTCCCCCTGGTCCTCCCGTCCTCGCCCAGTGCAAGGTCGTGGCCCGGCGCAGCGCGCATCCGGCGGCGCAGACGCCCAGCGGCTCCGGGGGGGCGGGGGAGACTTGGCCTGAGCTCGGGCCCATCTGGGAGGAGACGAGCAGAGGAGCGCGGCAGGCCAGGCCGGGGGTCCGGGAGAAGGGGCCGGGCCCGAGTGCCCGGCACTGCGGTGCCCGCGGGAGCTCGGCGCCGCCACCCTGCGCTGCGCCCCACCCCCACCCCGCCTCCCCTCTCGGGGGTTCCCCCTGCGTCCTTCCCGCGAACCCGGGAAAGGAGCGCCCTCTCCTCGGACGGCTGCAGCTGCGGAGGCCTCCCGGGCGCGGCCGGGGGCGGAGGGAGGAAGGAAGAGCGGGGCCGGGCGGCTCGGCCGCGGCTTTCTCGGGCTCCGCCAATCTGCAGGCGCTGACGCGGGGGGCGGCTCCGCGGGTCGCGGTATTTACCGGCCCGGCCGGGGGCGCCGCGCAAGGCTCGGGCTGCGGGGCCAGCGCTCCGGGACGCGGCTCTGCACCTGCCCCGGGCCTCTTCCGCTTGCCGGTCCGTGCGCCCCCGGCGCCTTTCTCCTCCGTCTTTCTCTCTCCTCCTCTCGCCGCGCCCACCTCCTCCTCCCATTCTCCTCCCTCCTTGCCGCGTTCCTCCTCCTGGCCCCTCTGGGGCGGCAACCAGAGAGAGCCGGGCCCTTCTCCGCCTGCACCGGGCCCGGAGTGCACGGAGGGGTCGCGCCGCGGATTTGGGTCGCCTCCAGCCACCTCGGGTCCGCCGCCCGGCCGGGGATGGGCAGCCGCCTCGGGTCCCCGCGCGCCCGATGAGCCGCGCGGCCCCGGAGACTCGAGCTCGGCGGACGGAGGAAGGGGAGCCGCCTAGGGGGAGCGATCCGAGATGGCCCTGCTTGCAGGAGCCTCGGCGGCGGGCGCCCTCCGCCAGAAGCAGCCCCGAGGCTGGTAGCTGTTCCGGATGGACCTTGCCCCTCGGGGCGCCGGGTTCGCGTGGAGCCGAGGCTAGAGGGGGCGCCCCGAGCCCCAGCACGCGGCGATGAAGATGATCCTGGCGCGCAGGTTCCGCGTGCTCGTCCTGACGGTGTTCCTGGCGGCCTGCGCGCTGCACATCGGGCTCGACCTGCTGCCCAAGCTGGAGCGGCCCGCGGCGGGGCCCGGCTGCTCGTGCGCGCGGTCCGCGGCCGAGGCGGTGGCGCCCGGCTGGGCCCAGGCGCGCGGCCGCGCAGGGGAGCCCCCGGCCTCCGCCGCCGCCGCTGCGGGCTGGCCCAACAAGCACACGCTGCGCATCCTGCAGGACTTCAGCTCGGACCCGGCCTCCAACCTCACGTCCCACTCGCTGGAGAAGCTGCCGCCCTCGGCCGAGCCGGCCGAAGGAGACTTGCGCGGTCGGGACCCTGGCGCTTCGCGCTCCCGCGCCCCCGCGCCCCGGCCGCTGCTCCGCGACCGAGGTCCCCGCAGCTCGGCGCCGCCCCCAGGCCCAAGCCCCGATGGCTCTCTCCTGGCCAGGCTGTTCGAACACCCCCTCTACCGGGTCGCAGTCCCGCCGCTGACGGAGGACGACGTCTTGTTTAACGTGAACAGTGATATCAGATTCAATCCCAAGGCCGCGGAGAACCCCGACTGGTAAGTGGGAACATTCCGGGCTGGCATGTGAGGCGCTGGGGTCCAGAAGGCCTTTTGAGGGGTTGGTGATGACGGGTCCCCCAAATTGTCCTTGCATACCCAGCTGTGCAAACCTGCTCCGAGGTTCGGAGGCCCCAGGAGAAGGGAACACTGCAGACTGGACCCTGTGGTCCAGGCGCCACCTCTGTCTGGAGCCACCGCTCTCCGGAGAAGGGGGTGCTGGTGGTTTGGGAGCTGCTCCTTGTGGCTACCCATGTGGAAGGTGAAGCGGGCCCCAGGGCAGGGGGCGAGTGTGTCCACGGGACAGCAGCACCCAGTGACAAGCAAGCAGTGCTGCCCTGCCGGGCCCTGGATGTGGAATTGGCAGGGAAAGCAGGAGCTGGAGAGCAGGGGACGGAGCATGGCCTTTCCCGGGCAGCTGCAGGGCTGCCCAGCCTTCAGAAGGTGGGACGGTGTTCTGGGTGGACGCCTCTCTGCCCAAGACTTTTAAAACCAGTCGCTAAGAACAGAGTATGACCAGGAGTGTGCTGGAGAGCGGTGGGCCTCGAGCAGCAGGCAGGGTGGAGCGGAGCCTTCTCAGGAGCATCGTTTTCAGTTGTCCTGGTTTAAACTGTGCCCCCGTATGCGCACCCACGCCAAGGCCCTCCTCCCAGCCTCCCAGTTCAAAATAAGCAGACGCTGCGACCCAGCGGAGTGAAATATTAACTACTGCCACAGCCAGGATAAATAACCACCTGCAAAAGGTTACCCAAGCAACAGAGGGGGGGACCAGATTTCCCAAACATCTACTGCAAATCCTGCCTCCTTGACATCTGCCCAGGCCCAGTGTTTCTGTCTGACACACCATGGCGTTGGGAAGCCTCTGGGCTTTGCTGCCGAGTCAAGAAAATTCTCAGCAGCTGGAGAACCGGAGCAGTGTCCCGGCCTGTGGCTGCTCACATGACAGCAGCGAGTGGTCAGCGGCTGGGGTGGGGGCTCTGGGTGTCTTCGAGCCCCCCCTTTGCCCATCGTAGGGCAGAACTTGGGCCCAGAAGGGCCTCCCTTGCAGGGGAATCAATGCTAAGAGAGGGTGCTCATTTTCCTCCAGCCTGTAGGCAGCTTAGAGTCTGTCTGTCCTCCCACACACTGGCCCCCAGGGATGCGAGGACAGACAAGTGGGGGGCGGGTTGTCCATTTGGAGCTGGAGCCAGTGCCTGCCTCCCTCCTGTCTCCCCACCCAAGACCGCACTACTTAAAATCAAATTTAGCATCTTGCATCGTCCCTACCCCTGGGTTGGAACAAAAGTGGGAAGCCAGACTGGGTGCATCTGTGGCCGCAGCCAGCTTTGCCCCTCTGCTCCCAGGAAGAGCTCGGCGGCATCGCCCAAGGCCGTCACAGTGTCTGGAGCCTTCAGGACCCAGCGGCCCCGGGGCCGAGCCAGCAGGGACGGAGCAGACGCCCTGGGCTTAGTCTTCTGTAGCTACAGCTCGTCCGTGGAATCTGCAGACGGTAAACAGGATTCACGGGCCTTTAGGTGTGTTATTAGTGGGGAGAACACTGCCATGGAGGAGGTGCAGACGTGGCCCCGTCTCCTGGGGCAGAGGGAGGACTTTTCCAATGAATCTGCCTCTGCTTGACTCTGAGGTGCCACCTTGGCATCGGTGACCAACGTTCATCCAAAGCCTGCGTATCTCGCTACTCTTGTCCTTTTTTTGGTTGGCTATGGGCCAAGCTTCAAGAACACATTTATGTAATTTTTTCTCCTTGGTTTTCTAAAGGCCACACGAAGGCAATGAAGGCGAAGAGCTCTTGCCCACCGGGGAGACAGCTGTGGACACCTATCCCAACTGGCTAAAATTCCACACCGGCATTAATCGGTATGAGCTCTACTCGAGACACAACCCAGCAATCGAAGCGCTGCTGCGTGACCTCGGCTCCCAGAGGATCACCAGTGTCGGTAGGTGCCCTGCGCATGTCCTGCCAGGGAGAGCTCAGAGGCCCCCGCTCAACGGGAGCTTGGCCTGCAGGAGCCATTTGTGCCGCGGCCTTGAGGGGGGAAGGGGTGCCCTAGGGGGCTGCCAGCCGACCTGGTGCTGTTCTGCTCCAGGGTGAGCAAGTGGGGGTTCCTCACCCCTCACTGAGGGGGCTGCAGGGGGAACGGGGCTGGCTTCTGGGACACCGTGACGGGTACCGCGAACAGGGGCTGGAAAGGCAGAAGTTCATTCCCTCATGCTCCGGAGGCCAGGGGTCAAGGTAGGGGCCGCTCTCCCTCGGAGGCTCCCGGAGGCTCCTTCCGTCTCTTCTGGCCCGGAGGCTCCTGGGCCTGTGGACTTCCCGGCTGTGCCTCCCGCTCCTCTCCTTATAAGGATACAGCACGTTGGATCCGGGCCCAGCCTGCTCCGGCGTGGGCTCATCTTAGCTCGGTTCCATCTTTTCCAAATAAAGTCCCATTCAGGGGCAGGTCCAGGCTGGCCCAGTTTTGCCAGGATGCACCCTCAGTCCCGGGTCCCCCCACCTCGGCCCTTGCCCCCCGACCTGCACTCCCACCCGCAGAGCAGAGGAGGAGCCCTGGATTTCCTAGGCTGCATGGGTGCCCGCAAGGGTGCCCATGAGGGTCCCCGCGGGGGCTTGAGGGAGGCATCTCCCAGCCCAGCGCTGTCTGCTGAGTTGGACACAAAGGGCCTCCGAGGACTGCGGGTGGGAGCTGCAGCTCATGCGCAGGCTCTGCTTTGTTCCCGGCCGTGGGCGATGTCCCGTTAGTCACCGGTGATGGGGCCAGAGGCGGAGGCGGGGGGCAGTGGCCTGGGGAGGCTCCCTGGGCTCTGCAGGGCAGGGGGTGGAGGGTGAGAATCTGACCAGGGCAGGGCCAGGCACCTGTGCCCCCAGCTCTGTCAGGTACCAGGAGCTCCTCTTGCCCTTCCCAGCTCCCTCCTGCTTGCCCTGCAGGCTTGAGAGGAGTCAAGGGGCCCTGCCCCGGCCCTGGCCCCACCGTCCCTGCAGGACTCAGGCCTCAGCTGGGTTCCCGTTCTCTGCTGAGCACAGGGGTGGCCTGCATGTGCTGTCTCGAGCCCCTGCTGTGATCCGCGCCCCTTTCTGGGCAGTGGGATGTTGGGGAAGAGCCCAGCGGACCCGAGTTCCGGGAGCCCTTAGAGCGCTTAGAGAGGGGGCGAAGTCCATGAGGGTGGAGCGAGGAGAGCCTTCGGGGGTCCCCTCCCACCGGGGCCTTTAGAAGCGGCCCAGACTCCTCACCCAAGCTGGGGGCAGGGAGGACAGGGCTTTCCAGGAAGAGGAGAAAGGGTTTTAGGGAAGTGCAGTAAAAGCGGCCTCCTCTGCCGCTGCCTGTGTGAGTTTCTCTCTACCTCAGTTTCCCCATCTGTCCATTGGGATGGCCTCCAGGGTAGGATTAGGGGTGGGTGCGGGCTTGCTTTGGGGATACTGAGTGCCTGAGGCATAGGGCTCACAGGTTCTGAGGCAGGCGGGACCCTCTGTGGTTCCCATCTGCTCTACCTTCCACCCGTCTTCCCCTGGACACCTGTGCTGAGGGGTCCTGGGGGTGGGGCCAGGGGTGGGGCTTCCATGGGGCAAGAGGATCAGGAACGGGGCTTCTGGGGGATCCAGGGGGCGGGGCTTCCATGGGAAAGGGAATCAGGGGCGGAGCCTCTGGGGGGAAGTCCAGGGGCCGGGGCCTCAGGGCCAGGAATCGGGGGGAGGCACCCTGCCCACAGCAGTGCACAGGCTCCCCTGCCCAGCTGCTGTCCTCCCCGAGCCCAGCCCTAGGACTCCGGCCCCCTTGGGTCCTCACATTTCCAATCCAGCATTCCAGCCTGGTGCCCAGGCTCTTGACCCCCAGCTCAGTGGACAAAGCCCCTTGGGGGGGGGGCCGCATGGGCCAGGCTGGGTCCAAGGAGGGCTCCTGAGGGGGTCTCGCCTGCCCCCAGCACCAGCTGCCTGTCCACCACGCCTCTGTCTCCCCGGGGTTTGGGTGCTGCGCGGCCCTCGCCCTTGGGTTTCTTGCCTGGAGTACGGGGGTAGTACAAGGGTAGCTGCCGTCCACGCGCACCTCAGTCCACAGCAGAGCCGGCCTTGGCCCGAGCCCTGTGGGCCTCGCTCCTCTCCCTTCAGTGTCCCCCTGAAGAACAGCCCCACCTGGGGTGTCTCAGCCCCTTGAGCCCTCGCTGGCATCTGTGATACAAGCCCCACTCGCTGGTCCCCCAGAAGGGACTGTACACCCACGCCGCGGGCCGCTGCGGCTTTGGTGAGTGAGCACGGAGTGCCCAGCCTGGGGGACCCCAGGCCAGTGAGCAGCTCCCCGGTGAGCTCAGGGTCCTGCTGCCCACCTTTGGAAAGCTCCCCTTCCCCAGAAAGCAGAAATCATGCCATGGGGCAGGCAGAGGGGACCCCAGGGTGCTGCTCACAGGGGCCAGCACTCAAGGGGCAAGTCGCGCTGTCCCAGAGTCGCCACGTGCCCACCCCCACCCACCCCCCTGGCTGCCCCTGCCAACCCACACAGCTGAGGCTGCCGGGTGGGAGCTTCCCATCTTTGGTATCAGACAGGTGTGGAGCCCGGAAGCCCTGGGTGGGGACCCTGCTCCTGCCTGACCCAGAGCCCCTCAGGGAGCACAGAGCAGGTCCCTGCAGGTGACAGGTCCGGCCACGGTACTCCGGCTTCCCCCTGTTGGGCATGAAACGGACAAAAGGGAAGACAGGCAAGGAAGTCCCCGTGACCTACCATGGTGGCCTCGGAAAGAAGAGTAAATTTATACAGCTGCAGAGACCCCGAAACCCAAGCCCCTGCAACCCAGGCTCTGCGGGCTGCGGTGGGTAGATCCCACCTCCGCCGTGAGCCTGAACAGCACAGCCAGAGCACTTCTGTGGGGCCCTTCCCACCTGCTCAGAGCCACTTGGTCACCTTGGCAGGACTTGGGCAGGAAGGTGTGTTTGCAGTGGCTCCTGGCTGGTAATGAGGCTCGGGATGTTACTATCACTGTTCAGCTTGAAGCCCCCGCTGTTCGGGCATGATCATTAAATCGCTATCATACATAACTATGGATGCAAAGAAAAAGAATGACACAATTAAGCACCCTGTACTTGGAATTACTTCAAAAAAAAAAAAGGAAAAAGGGAAAATCTACATTTCACGCTGGTATGTGAGGCTTTGGGGCAGCCTCTGGCCTGAAGTACAGGTTTCACAATGGCCCCATCCAGTTTGGAGACAGAGTCCATAGTTTGGAGAATGTGCCAGAACAAAAAAAAGGCAATTCCTCAGCACAGAAGTCCTGGACACTGACTGTTCTGCCAAAGGAGGGAGAACAGCCTCCCAGAATCCAGGACTGGCAGGCTCAGGAGCTCCAAGGAACAGAGGGGCCTTCCTCACAGACACCCGGGCATGGGGCTCCCTGGCTAGTGAGGCGGGACCCCACCCCAGTCCCTGGGGTAGCACTGTTCCTGTCCCAGCACTGCCGTTCCCCAAATTGTGCCCCTGTATCTCAAGACCCAGCTGTGTCCCCCTCCAGAGCCCACTCCTTGGCTGCCCCTGGGCAAGCGCAGGTCTCTGTCTGGCCCCGGCGGCCTCAGCGCATCTCTGGCCTGCAGGGCTTGGCGGGACCATGGTAGGATGGCCAGGACAGTTCGCCCAGGTCCTCATACCTGGTGAGCTTTTAATGCCCTTTAATTCCTCATTGTTGGCCCTGCGTAATACTTTGTTATTGCGTCAGGATTGCAAGCCCTGAGAAGAGCTGACAGGCTCTGATTGGCCAGGAGGAATAATTAAATCCAGGGACCCCATTCATTTGAAGGGAAGGAGACTTCAAGTGGGGCTCAATCAGGCCACTAATTTTTTATAATCATTTCCGTTTTCATCTTATTAAAAATGTAATATATGTTCATTTTAGAAATTTAGGAAACATAGATGAGGGAGAAATAGAAAATTAAAACCCTCTGCAGTTCCAATCTCGAGAGAGAAGTGCCAAGTGCCTCTACCTCCAAATTCCTCCAGGCACTTTAGATTTCTCTGAAGAGAAGGGTGGATGGAGCACCGTGTGTTATAAGCTGCTCGGTAATAAAACCTGGATAGACTGCGGCTCACTCCATACCCTTGTGTGCCGCGCAGCTCTCTCTCGGGCGGGGACCCCGTGCCCCTCACCTGTCCCTGGGGTTGGGCCTTGCAGTTATTTCCTGCATTTTGGAGCAAAGCAAACTCAGAGACATCATTTTGTCACCCGTGGTGACAAAGCTGGTCTGGGGCAGCCATGACTTCAGCCCCGTCCACCGGATGCCAGGATTAGGCTCATTCAGATACAGCCGGCATGTCGAGCCCGTGGCCAGAGCAGACGCTGCAGAGCGAAGAGTGGGGTGCGTGGGCAGGTGGGTGCCCAGGCAAGAGGGCCGGACCGTGGCTCCCCGAGGCAGCGAGAGCCACCAGGAGGACTCAGGCTTCGCGCTCGTGCCCGGTTCCTTCCAGGGCGTGCCGGGTGCTGCCGAGCACGCGGAGAGTGGGAACCTCTGCTCACTGTTCTCTCCACGCCCTCTCCCAGGCTCCATGTACCCCTCAGTCGTGACCCACTTCCAAAGTCTGCTTTCTCTCAGGGTCTCCCAGCCCTGGCCCTGCCCAATCCAGCCCCCACACCCTGCCTGGCCCAAAGGGGGCTCTTTTGTCTGCCTTCCACAAACCTGCAAGCCAGCTATCTGCCGTCCTCTTCCCACTGCCTCCCTGCATCTTTGAAGGGCCTTGCCTCCACCCTGCTCTGCTTTCACTTCCTGTCACCTCAAGGGGAGGAGCATGGGGAGAGAGGGATTTACTATAAGGAATTGGCTTGTGCAACTGTGGGGGCTAACAAGTCTGATCTCCATAGGGCAGGCTGCAAGCTGGAAACGCTGATACAGGAGATGCTGGTTGGAAATTCTGGCAAGAGCCAATATTGAAGTTGAGACAGAAATTCTTTCTCACCTCTGAAACCCTCAGTTCTGGCTTTTAAGACCTCTGACTGATTGAGTGGAGACTTCCCACACTGTTGTGGGCAATCTCCTTTGTTGATTGTAGATGCTATCAAGTGATTGTAGATGCAATCCCATCTGAGAAATACCTTTGCAGTGTGACCAAACAAATGGGTACCATAACCTAGCCCAGTGAACCCTTGAGACTAACCATTGTAGGGTGATCCTTTCCTCTCTGGACTCAGTCTTACCAAATACCATTCAACATTATGTTCCAGCCACCAGTGCCTTCCAGCACTTCAGACTGGCCACATTCTCTCCTTCCTCAAGGACTGTGGACTTTCTCCTTCCTCTGCCTGGCTGCTCTTTCCTCCGTGCTTCCAGGGCAGAGGCTTCCTCTTCTTTCGGAGGGTGGCTTAAATGTCTCTTCCCAGAGCAGCCTTCCCTGGCTGACCACGAGGCCTCCCTGCCCCAGCACGTGCTCTGCCGACCCCTTGCAGCTGAGTGTCTGTGCCCGTGCACACATGTGTTTTGTGCGTGGGGCAAGGGAGGTGCTGTTGGTGGGTGAATGTCCCAGAAGCCCCTTGGTCTGTGGGTGGGACCCTCTGAGGGACCCTGCACCCAGCTCTGGCACCCAGTGGTCAGGAGGCGAGTCTCAGGAAGGACCATGGCTGCATGGTACAGGGCATCCAGCCACATCTGCAGGACCAGGTGGTCCTCTGGGGCAGGGGTCCGGCCCATGGGATCTGAATTGGGAATGAGCTGGTGCTTCCCCACCTGGGAAGGGGAGGGTTCGAAGCCGCGAGTGACTGTCTCTCTCCCCCCTGCAGCCATGAAGTCGGGGGGCACACAGCTGAAGCTCATCATGACATTCCAGAACTATGGGCAAGCGCTGTTCAAACCCATGAAGTAAGTGCCCGTGGGAGCCGGGGGCAGCGGAGGCCGGTGCTGCAGCAGCAGCCGGCAGGCCCTGCGCTTCTGGGGGGAAACCACGTGCTCCGAGGCTCGTTCTCACCAAAATGGCTGAAGTGTGACCATGCGTTTGACCCTTCCCCTCCTCTCCGAGGCCTCATCTCTTATCGTACGGTGGGGAACCGACTAGTAGGCCACTCTCACCCCAAGGGGAATGAGTCTTTCATCTGAAACAGGAACCCAGACTTCCCCCCTCAGCAGGTCTCCCCCATTCTGGATCGGGAGCTGGCAGACTTTTCCCGTGAAGGGCTGGGAGTGGGGGCCTGGGGGTCTCGGCTCTGCTGTCCTCACCGGGGAGCAGTCATAGACCACATGTAGGTACGTGAATGAACGGCCATAGTTGTTTGCCAGTAAACTTAAGTATGAAGGCTCCCTAGGGAAACAAAAGCAGAACTGACAGGGTATAGGTAGGTGCTAGATAGGTAGGTTGATAAGTAGGTAGGTAAGAGAGAGATTATAAAAATTGGTACTCACCATCATTGGGGTTGGTAAGTCCAAATTCCGTAGGGTAGGCCGCAAGCAGGAAACTGTGATAAAAGTGAAATCTCAGTTCTGGCTCTTAAGACGTCAGACTGGTTGAGGAGAACCCCTTCATGACTGAGGACAATGGCCTTTGTTGATTGTAGATGCAATCAACTGTAGATGCACGTCCATCTATGAAATGCTGTCATGGTGACAATCAGGTTGGAGTTTGACCTGGCCAACTTGACACAGAAAATTGACCATCATAATTTTATTTATAAAATTAGGCAGAGGCCTGGGTTTGACCCACTGGGCCAGTATTTGCCCTGTTCTAGATAAAATGGAAACTGTGTTACCAAAGTAGCTATTTGAGCCCTTCATGGCATGTGAAAATGTCTGGGAATGGTGGAGTCGGGGGACTTGGAAGCCAGACACTCCCAGGAAACTCAGGATGTACCCAGGAAACTCAGGATGTACCTCTGTGGTCCACTGGTGATATCCCAAGTTGGCCAAGACTGTGCTGCCATCTTTGTCAGCCCCAGATGAGGCAGGAGAGATTTCACTGTGTTTAAAGCAGGGGTTGCAAACCCGAGTGTCCCAGGAGCCCTGCAAGTCCTTGGGAGGGTGGACAGCAGGGCTGGGCAGGGACTGCGGCGAGCTGCCGTGTGTGGCCCCTCTGAGGGGTGGGCCTTCTGCTGGTTCACCAGGTCACGAGCATCCAGAGGAGCAGGCCTGACTTCTAAGTTTCAAGTTAAGTTACAAAGAGGGATTTTTTTTCCTCTGTTTCACAATCTCCAAATTTTTAAAAATGGTGGTTACTGATTCAGAAGCATTTACGTACTTTGCAAACAGAACACAGCTGCTGGTTTGCAGCCTTGTGGCTGAGGATGTTTGTATGGCCAGTGTCCCTGGGCAGGCATAGGGGGTGACCGCTGGACTCCTGCCCGGGGCCTACTGTGGAGCCATGTGTGCTCCTGAGTGGGGGTCACTGCCAGGACCCCGGCCTGGGGACATTGCCGATAACTCCCGGAGCTTCGGAGGATGGGGCGACTGGATGTGGGGTGGGACGGGGCTCGAGAGCTGCCCTCTCCAGCTGCCGGGTCGCAGGCAGCTGGCGGATTTATAACAAAGCTACGTCCATGCTGGGGAGTCAGGACATCACAGCCATTTCCTCGTTTCCGTGTGCGGAAGTGAAATCCACCCTCTGCTCTGTGGGGCTCTGTATGGGAAGGGGCGGGGGGTTGCGGCCGCCTGGCTCACAGGGCCCCAATCCCACCAGGTGGGATGTGGGGGCAGTGAGCGCAGTGGGAGCTCGGGGCTGGCATGGCTCCTCCCGGAACTTTCCTGCTTCCTCGGTTTGCTCAGTGTTCTCCGTCCCTCTGAGAAGGACACAGCTGCCAGGGTCGAGCAGCCCCAGTCTCGTGGTGGCATTGTCGTGCCAGAGCTGCAGGGGTGGGGGCAGGCAGTAGTCTGCGTAGAGAATGTAAAGGGGTCTGGCTGGGTGCCCGGCTGCCGGCACCGGGATCATAGTTAAAAATGACAGTGCATCTCGGACGCAGCCCCAGCATTGTGAGACGCGCACCTCCCGCCCCACGGTGGACCTTGTCCAGAGCCCAGCAGAGTCCAGCCGTTCAGGGCTGCTCGGAGGGGGCCCCTGAGGCTGGCAGGGGGTCCCTGCTGCCCGGTGACACGGGCCGCTGGAGACTCAGGTGGAGCCGGGTTCTGGGCTCCAGGTCTCTCCCCACCGCTGCTGCATCCCTGTGTGACCCTTCGCAGGGTGCTCCTCTGTGAGGAAACAGAACATCAACCGTAATTAGTAAAACCAAAAAAAAGATGATTAGAGGCATCGAAAGGGGCCTGTAGCCCCCGGGTGTGGGTGTGGCGGGGCCTGCCAGGCCACAGCTCTGGGGCACAGGCCCGTTGTCACGGCCGCGCCGTCCTGACGGGCGAGGGTGACTCCAGCGTCCAGGCTCCGGGCTCCTGGTGCTGTGTCCTGGGCGGATGGAGGGCCCCACGGCCTGGGGCGGGCACAGCGCGGGGCCCTCTCGCAGCTCCTCCCCTGCCGCTCTGGGGCTTGGCCCTGGCCTCTCCACTGGCCAGTTCTCGGCCCTCGACCACGGCCTGAGCCGGCTGCCATACTGTCCTCTGAGGGGTGCGAGGGGCGGCTTCGCTCACAGCTTTTGCTCCCAAACTGCTGTGGTTTGAGTAGAAAACCAGCTGTGGTTTCTGACCATCACATTAAAAAATTAGCAACCGTGATTAATAGTTCTCTTGAAGATGGATGCACTTCCCCAAGCCCAGGATGACTTGTGCCTTGTCAGCAAAGCACGGTGTGTTAATTCGCTGGGCTGTTTCTTTCCGTCCAGTGACTTCCAGGAGGCAGATGGGGGGTCCAGAAGAGAGGCCATGGGGGGCCATGAGGGGTGGCTCCAGTCATTTCTGGGCCGGTGCTGACCTTTAGAATGTTAAATCACAGATTTTTTTTGATGGATGTTGCAAAACACATATAGTTGGCACATGAAACCACGAGTTTCAGGGTATTCTTGCTTTAAGGTTCGATTGAAGTGCGTAGTTGAGCATCTTTTAGAAGCAACTTCATTGAGATGTGTCACATCCCATGCAGGGCACATGGTGTGTGGAATTCAGTGCTTTTTAGTGCATTCACCCCCAAAAGAAGCCCCGAATCCCACAGCCATCACCCCCGTTTCCCCACCCCAGGCCCCGGCCACCTCAATCCATTCTGTCTCTACAGATTCGCCTGCTCTGGGTGTTCCGTGTAGACGGAATCATACACTCAGGAACTCTTTAGGGTTCCCCGTGTTCCTTCACGGCCGGGTGAGTCCATTGTGTGTGACGCTCCTGCATCTCCTTGGGAGCGATGGACTGCTGGCTTCTCCCCGTGTGTGGCTGCGGTGAACAGTCCTGTACGAGCTTCTGTCTGGACACCATCATTCTCGTGGGTGTGCACCTTGGAGTGGAACCTCTGGGTCCTCGGTGACCCTGGGTTGAACTTTTGGGGCGTAGCAGATGGTTTCCAGGGGAGCTGCACTATTTTACATCTCCACCACAGCAAGCAAGGGTCCACCTTTCCGCATTCTCATCGACACTTGTTTCCATCTGACTTACTCTGGCCATCCTGGTGGTGGTTTTGATTTGCATTTCCCTGATGGGTGATGATGGCAAGCATCTTTTCATGAGCTTTCTTGCTATTTTTGTCTTCTTTGGAGAAACATCTTTTCAGATCCTTTGCCCATTTTAAAATTTGGTTGTTTGTCCTTTTATTATTGGGTTGTAATAGTTCTTTGTATATTCTAGATATATGGAATGGCTTTTATAAATGGGATTTATTAAGTTACAGATTTGCAGTTCTGAGGCCATAGAAGTATCCACACTAAGGCATCAACAGGAGGACACCTTCACTGAAGAAAGGCCGTTGGTGTCCAGAACACCTGTCAGCTGGGAAGGCACATGGCTGGCGTCTGCTATTCCTTTGCTCCCAGGTTGCGTTTCAAAATGGCTTTCTCCAAAATGTCTCTGGGTCTCTCTTAGCTTCTTCGGCTCCTGTGCATCCAAGCGTCAGCATCCTCTCTTACCTTCTCCAGAGCAAACTCTGGGCTAGCATCTCCAAGTATCTCCAAGCTTCTCCAAGTGTCAGCATTAGTGTCAGCTCTTAGCGTCTCTCCAAAATGTCCCTCTCAGCTGCTCTGAGCTCCTTCTGTCTGTGAGCTCCTTTATAGGACTCCAGTGATTAAATCAAGACCCACCCTGAATGGGCGGGGCCCATATTTCCATGGAAATAATTTAATCAAACGTTTCACCCACAGTTGATTGAGTCACATCTCCATGGAAACACTCACTCAAAAGATTCCAGCTGACAACAGTAACACATATGTCACCACAAGGTTGCATTAGAGAATATGGCTTCTGGGGGACATAATACATCCAAACTGGCACAGTATCCTTTGTCCAATACGTGATTTCTCTTCTCACTTTGTGGATGGTGTCCCTTGATGCACAAAGTTCCTAATTTAGAGCATGTCAAGTTTGTATTTTCTTCTGTTGCTTGCATTTTTGGTGTCATATTTAAGTTTCCAATGTTGAGTAAGTATCTGTCAGGTAAATGGTGGTGTAGGAGACAGCAGCCCAGCTGTGTCTTGGCCTCACTGGTTTGTCTAGAGCCCTCGTGCCATGTGGCCGCTGGGAAACTCCTCTGCCTCTCTGGAACTCTGTTTATCCATCTGTCGACAAGGGCGGTTCTACACTTTATTGGCGTGTTTAGGAGCAAGGGTGCAAAGTTTCTCAAAGGAAAATTGAGAGGAGCCAGGGTGGTTTGGCAAGGCCGAGCAGAGCTGGGTTGGGTGCACCAAACAGCTTGGGCTTCTCCCAACACATTCCAACCTGCTTCTTGGGAAGGAGTGTCCGGGAACGCTCATGGGCTGCCCAGCCCAGGCCCGGTGGCAGCTGACTCTGGCAAGGCTGTTCCTTAGCCAAGCCCAGGCCTGGCCTCGTGCTGGCGCTGGACACCCCAGCACAGCTCAGGCCCAGGCACCGTGACACAGACGCATCGGGAGACGAGGGAGCGTGGAAGTGGTGCTCTTAGTGCTGGGCTGCAACCGTGGCCGTCTCTGGGGATGTGTGGTGGGCGGCTCGGAGGCTTCGCCAGGCCAGAGGAATGCGCGTGGACTGGTCAGAGGAGCAGCTGTGGGCAAAGGCCCTGAGGAAGGAGAGGTTTCTGGAGGGCTGGAGGCTGGGCTGCTCCACAGCAGACTGCAGGAAGACAGCCATTTAAATGGCAGCGACTCAGAAGGAAATAAAATCTAAAACTCTGCTCCTCAGTCACGTCGGCCACATTTCAAGTTCTCAGTGGCCACCCGTGGTCAGCACAGTAATACCGGGCGGTGGGGATGTAGAACACGCCCACCAGCGCAGAAGCTTCTGTCAGACAGCTCTGGGCTTGAGCGCAGACTGAGGGACAGGCGAGGAGGGCAGGGCACTCGGGGCCTGGAAGGAGCGTGGGGCTTTTCCCTAGAGCAGTGGGTGGAGGTAGAGAGGGAGCAGCCGGAGGAGGCTGGGCAGGGGTAGGGGAGGACCAGGAGGAGGCAGGGGGTGGGGCAGGTGGGTCACGGGCTACTCGGCAGAAGCAAACCCTGGCCTGGGCACGGGGCAGAGGTGGTGGGGTTGGGCCGGCTGGGGCGGCTGGTGGCCTTGCTCGGTGCCCGCCCCGGGCACAGTGTCCTGGAGCGCAGTGGCCGAGCCCCAGCGGCACCAGCCCCTTGCTGTGCGGCCTGGTAAAGCTCATTCCCCTCCCCGTGCCTCAGTTTCCATACACTGTACAAAGTGGGATTTGAAGGTCCTGAGGTTGCTGCCGTCCGAGACTCAGCATCTCGGGAAGGAGCCTGTGGGTCCCGGGATGAGGCTGAGGGAGGTGGTGAAAGCTCGGGGGAGGTAACCCGTGGGGCTGGGGAAGCCCAGCTTCGCGCCGTCGTCTCCAGACCTCAGACGGAGGTGCTGGTGCATTGAGAAGTGGCGGTGTTGGGGGCAGTGGCCGGAAGGCTGGGAACGAAGCCAGAGGCCCAGCGCCCCCCGGCCCGGCTTGCTCTGCCTCGGGGCTGTTGGCTGCAGGGTTCAGGCCCCTCCTGCGGACGAGGCTGTTTGTGACCGTCTCCAAGTAACCAGAACCACCAAAGCCTCCTCCCAGTGTTTGAGCCAAATTGTTACGTGGACACCTGGAGCTAGCACCCCTTCTGTGCTTGCAAGTGTTTGGGGCTTTAAAGCATCTTCAGTGGCTTCACGGAGGAAGGAAAAAACCCAGGCACTCCTGGGGCAGCTTGAAGAGGCCAAATGACTCAGTCCTGAGTGCCAACAGCCCACGGATCCTGCCCCTGCTTGCAGAAAACACACCTCCAGGCCAGACTCCCAGGAGTGAGAAGTGGGGTGTTTCGTTCTGGGTTAACGAGCTGTGTGACTGAGGCTCAGGGACTTTGTGGGAAGCTGAGAGGGGGTCTGGTGCAAGCTGGGGTGATGATGGAACGTCCCCTAAGAGAAGCTGTGCTCCAGCTGGCCGGAAGGCAGAGGGAATTGAGGTAGGTCTAAAAGAGAACAGGCCCCGCACAAAGCCAGGGCATGCAACAGGACGGTGCTATTACCCCGCAGACCTTCTGACAGAAGAGGAGACCGAGGTTCAGAGTGGGGGCAGATCTGCTGAGGCCACCGGCCAGCAGTAGGCCCGGCTGTCACCCAGCTCTTGCTAACAACTGGCCTCGGTGTCCGTTGGGGGTATGCGTGTCGGTTCTTCTCAACCTCGGACTCAAAGCCGGCATTCTCCCTCAAAGCCACCACAGTTGTTGATGTTGTCAGAACAGATTAATTTCCTAATTCCTTAACTTGTGGTAACAATTGCTTCCTACACCTGCGTGTGCACACCCAAATAAGGCACAGATCCCACAGGCCCCAGCCCTTTGTCCGGTGCCTGGAAGCCACAGCAAAGAAGAGTTCTTGTCTTCCCTGTGAGTCAGTTCCCTCTTGGGGCCTCTTTTTCCTTAAGTTGTATAAGGAGAGATTAAGTGTCAGTAAAATTCAATAAAATCTTAATTTCATCGACACATACTAATTTCTCATCACTTCCTCTTCCCTCACCTTTTAAAAATTTGCATTTTAATTGAGTCGTGACATTCATGTGGAAACACGCACCAATCCTAAGCACCGTCTCAGAGGACATCGGCATGCTGGGCAGGCCCAGTGGCCGGTACCAAGGCCAAGGAACGGAGCCGGGGTTCCCAAAGCTCCTCCGGCCCCCCAAAGCCCCAGAGCCTGAGCACTAGCTGCTTCCCGATGGCACAGGCTGCCCCAGCTGGTTTGCACCGCGTCTCAGCAGGGCTGGAGCTGCAGTCTCCGTGTCACATGCCTTTGCTCAACGTGACATCTGCGAGGCGCGTTGTGTGGCTACGTGTGGCTGCCACTCACTCCCTCTCTCCCCAGAGTGAGGCCCTGACTTAGGGAGCCTTCCTCCCAGCCAAGCGTTAGGCTGCTCTGTCTAGACGACCCCAGTGGGCAGTTCACGGGTCTGCCCGTCTGCTCTGTGCCAGGCATCTGTCCACAGAGATGCAGGGGCCACCTGGTTAGGGCTGGTGAGGCAGGGAAGGCAGAGAGGGAGGAGTCTCAGCTGCCAGAGCAACCTTAGGAGATCTTTCAGTTAGGTGCCTTAGGAGATTTTTGAGATCTTTGCAGAGTGTGTAGGGGCTCTGGGTCTTGCAGGGTGAGTAGGAGCTCTGGGTCTTGCAGGGTGAGTAGGAGTTTGGGGTCTTGCAGGGAGAGTAAGGGCTCTGGGTCTTGCAGAGTGAGTAGGAGTTCTGGGTCTTGCGGGATGAGTAGGAGCTCTGGGTCTTGCAGGGTGAGTAAGGGCTCTGGGTCTTGCAGGGTGAGT
>PVKY010000185.1:0-66287 GCA_004027775.1 Bradypus variegatus
TTCCACCCATTCTTAAGAGAGTTGGAAATGCCTGGGAGCTGTACGCCCCCACGGGCTTTTGTATTTTACCAGGTCCGAAGCCCAGCTGGTTTGCCTCCCAGGAGATAACTTATTCTTCAGAGCTTCCCGAGGGAGCAGGTGGCGTCCCGGACTTTCCCTCAGACGGCACGCTGGCCGGTTCCTTCCTCTTTCCTATCCCGTTTCCTCCACTCTCTCCCTGGTTTCTCCTGGGGGCAAATCCTTATTCCACCTGCATCTTTGTCTCAGGATTTACTTCTGGGAGCATCCGACCTGAGACCACAGGCTGACCGCGGTCACCTCCAGGGGACATGGGTGATCATCACGCATATTTGCATTTTTTGCATTGTTGCACTAACTGAAATAAATTTAACTTACTTTAGTTATTGTTAGAAAACATGGTCATAGTCAGGCCTGCCTGATCCCATCAAACAGAGAAACAAGTCTTTGCTTTGGTGAGAAGGTGAGTTTACTGAAGATGCATCAACCAGGAACTGTAGGGGAAAAAAAATACTTTCCAAGACCAGTTCAGAGGGAGAAGAGTGGTTTGGGCTTTTATAACCCCAAACAGACAAAGGAATGGCTGGGATCCAGCAGAAAGCAGAAGGGGGAAAAAATAGAGGAGAAAAAGCTGTTTGGTTAGTCTCGTGTTTTCTTGAAGTCCTCCCCTCATTCAGGCTTGTTTGTCAAGAAGGCACCGGTCATCAGACAGTGATATGCTTTCGTCCTGCCACAGGCAGTGCTAAGGAGAGCTCCTGGGAACAGAAAGTAAGTCTTCTGTTGTTGAGATTAGAGCTATAACAAGCTATTTCAACAAGGGCTTTTTATGCTTAGAATAACTTTAGACTTCTTGAGTGAAGTGATCATAATAAACTTCATTTTTGGCTACTGAAGACTATACCAAGCATTTTCCAGCTAAAGGATTATGTTAAGTATTTTTTTCTTTTTACTTATCCAGCTATCACTTTTTCATTTAAGAATAATAAAGACATTTTACAAGAAAAATGAAATAGTGTTAGTATCATTTATTGAACGTGCTTTATTTGGGATAGTTCAGGGAGAATTCCTCAGTTGTACCTTCTCATTCTTCACATGTGGAAGTAAATCCATATAACCCTGTTTCTGAAGCAGCACTGGATATGGGATTGCATATTTCTGCTTATGGTTTTATGTCAGGGTGCATCAGAATAAAAAAATCACGCTGCATCTGGCTTGCTTTGCTCCTGTTTGCTCCTGCTTTTAACCCACAGAATCAGAAAGGAAGTTCCAACATCCACCTTACTTCAACTTTTTTGCTTTCAAGGCAGTAATTCAAAAATGCTTGCATTTTACATTCTATCCTTCCTCCAACCTCCAATTTTATTTTTCTCCTGTTATTATCAACAAATGGCTTACTGAAATATTGTGTGAGCTGCAATGTCTACAGACAGCTTTGTTTTAAGCAAAATTCTAAAACTCTCACACGTGCATATCTGTTTCCTTCCTCTGGAAGGAATTGTACTCTCCTTGCCAAAGTAAACTAGCTGTCCAGGTAGGTGAGCTTTAAATTCAAGGTCTAGACAAATATTTCTGCTAAAAAAATACGTAGCCACGTAGGTGAATTGCTATCTAGAATAAGTGACCTTCTAAATTGGATTGAAGAAACTCTGATAAGAAAATTGTTTCTTATAGTTTCCACCCTCTCTTCATTTCAAATTTAACTAACTCTGATTCCAAAATATATAATTACCTGGACTAGCACAGTGCAAGAGATATTATTTATTTACTTTGTTGACTTTCCTTTGTATAGTGTAACTGCTATTGAATTATGTCTAAGATCATCACATCATATTTTAATTATTAAAAAACAATGTTAAGAAAAAACCTACCCTGGTGAATTGTTTTATGGAATGGAAGTTGCTTTGGAATCAAATAGCTGTATGGTGTTTCATACAAATTGATGAAAAGTGTTTCTCATCCAGAAGAAAATATTTTACCACTGAAAAAAATCCAGATATGATGTGCATAGGTAAAATCTCCAGGTGAGATGAAAACCAATAAGTAGAGTGTTTTAATAGCATATTTGAAAACCATTTTGCAAAAGAGGAGAAATGTCCTTTAACATGTTTTGTATCCTATCATATGTCATTATTATTGGCATGCTATTCTATTAGGGTGTGCTCTGAGACACAATTCCAATAAACATGGTACAGTGGAACATGATGTGTTGAGGAAAGCCTAATAAATGCAGATATTTGTAGATGTATTCAGTGCATACAAAATAATTTCTCTATGAATAATGACTGGTATCTCATAATTTGGTTATTGGAATGTAATTTACATGCAGTGAAGTGAGCATGTTTTATTCACTCGGTTCAAAGAATTTTGTCAATTGCAACCAGCACCCAAGTAAGATGCGACATGCAACCATCACCCTAGGGACTTAGCTCATTCTGCTTTTCAGCCTCTTCTCCCACCCTCAGCAGAACCAGCCACATTCTGACTTCTCGCTCCATAGAAGAGTTTTGCCTGTTCTTAGACGTTGCATTACGGAATCACCCAGGATGCACTCTTTTGTGTCTGCGTTTTTGTGTTCAAAATGTTTCTGAGATTCACCCATCTGGCTATGTGTATCCACAGTCAATTTCTTTTCATGGTTGAGCAGAATTCCCTCGTACAATCCACTATTTGTTTACTCCGTCATCATGCCGTCTGACCTCAAGTTCTCCCAGGGTCGTGCCACCCGGGTTTGCAGGTCAGGTTCCGAAAGCAGGAGGCGTCTTCACCCTCCTGGGTTCTGCACGCGGGAGCTGGGAGAAAGCACCTTCTCTTGCTCTGAGCCCGCCTCGAGCATCCGTGTGACACTGGAGTCCCTCACTGTGGAAACTGCCTTCTGCGACCCTCAACTCCTGCTCCTGTTTTTAAGCCCCCGTTCCTCCTTCCCTCATTGATTTTCACCCAGAGGTTTCCATCTTGGAACAGTCATTAGGTTCAGCCACTGCTGGGCCCTACCCATTGCAATTCTCTAGCAAACCATTACTCTGAGGTTAAAAGTGTGTTTCTTGGTGTGAAGAAGGGTGACTCAGCAGGCCAAATTTAGGCAATGTCTTCTGTTCCAGTCCTTTTACAGCACTCTGGGTTTGTGTCTACCTCCAGTTATCCTATACTGCTTCAAACAGACACTCCCCGTGGGCTAGAGCTGTCTTACTGGTTTCCATTCAGCCACTGGTTCCCATCAACATTTGGCAGAAGGGCAGATTTACACACTTCTGTCTTTCAGGGCTAGGGAGGGGAAGTGCCCCCAGCCCGACACTACATTCAGGTAAAGCAGACACACCGGCTCCCATAGTCTGTTCACATGTTCCAATTTGCATCCAAACTTTCACCACAGTCCCACCAGCTCTTGCACCCCAGTCTAACTCCAGGGTTCACCAACAGGTTTTAGAACCACAGTGTATGGTGTTCCAGAACATCTCTTCTCCACCCCTGATCATTTTACCCACTTCTGTGCATTTTACCCACTTCCCAAACAAGCCTGCTCAGGTCAAGGCCCCAGACCTTCCCTCTGTCTTTATCTTGATTCAGTTGCGGAGCCATAACCCAGGCGATTTCATATCTGGGTTCTCTTTGTCATCTTTGCCTTCCACCTGTTTAATTCCCCCAAACTCCTGTGAATAGAGCGACTGGTTTAGAGCTCCTTGATGCTGGGGAACTGACAGGGGCCCCCTCTGACCACCCAACCTCTGAGACACTGCGCTGAGACTTTGTTTTGTCTCTGTCAACGTTTGCTTTATTTATCCCGTTTCTTAGTAACCCTTTAAAGACTTCCACCCAGCTGGGAAGAGTCCTTGGACTCTCTCCTTTTTCTTTCCTCATTCTCTTGCAAATTCTAACCTTCCTTTCCATCTGTTGTTTCAGCGTAACTTTTCTCTTTGGTGGTGACCTTGTAGCTTGGATCAGCCAGGATCTGAGCTTGGCCCACATCAGGATTCACTCCAACAAAATTTTTACTTTCACTTGAATGTTTCCCGTTGGTAGTGGCCCGAGCCTGGACCCTAGAGCTCAGACGAGCCCGAACCCAAGCTCGGCCCACCCCAGGATCCGGCCAACACTCTGCTTAGCTTCCACTGACTCACAGATAACAACCACCCAGAGCATAGTTTGCTTGTTTCTTGTTACTCTGCATTTCCTCATGGATCATCATTTCTGACTTTTGCCTCCAGAACCTGATCTTGGTGCAGCTGCCGTCCTCACTGTGATGGCCACATGGCCATCCAGGGGTCAGAGCTTCCTCAGCCCCTGCTCCTTCATCTCTGTCCAAACCACACACTCTAGTCGGTCAGAGTCCTTCCACCAAACCCACTTCCAATCCAGCCGCAGGAGTCAGGCCAACAGCGAAGTGTAGAGGGGACACAGACCACACAAGACCACCCTCACTTCTGACATAAATTGCAATTTCAGGGGGGCTCCCAGAGCCACTCAGGCTTGAGAATTTGCTGGGGAGCCTCATTAGAAGCTATGGAACGGTTGCAGGTTATTTCAGGGAAGGGGCACAGATTAAGATCAGCCAAGGGGAGAAGTGGGCAGCGTCGAGTCCAGGGAAGCACCACGCGCAGGGCTTCCACGGTCCTCTCTCTGCGGAGTCAGGGTCTCCGCCTTCCCCGTACGACGTGTGACAGCAGGAGGAGGGCTGTCAGCCAGGGAAGATCGCCCGAGGCTCGGTGTCCACAGCCCTTACCAGGCTCCATCACAGGCTTGACGACTGATTGACGCACACGTGGTTTGTTTCAGACCCCAGACTGACGGACACCACGTGGCCCAAAGTCTCCACGTAAATCACAGGGTGTGTGTTTCCTGCATGGCCAGTCCCCACTGGCCATCATGCTTAAGCCCTTCTAGTGTGATTCAAATCCCTCAGGAAAATAAAGACAGTCACCTACCAGGCATGACGGCCCCAGCACTGGGAGATCACCCCCACAGGCCAAGGGCAAAGGCCGACATCTCTGGGGGTAGGGTTAAACTCCTTTAGACACAATTTTACTTCAATACAATGTTAAGCAAATGAACTAAAGAGTTGATAATAAAAAAAGATATGGGTACAAAGCCTAAAATTTCCAGATGGGGAAATTTGAATTTAAAGAGTTAAAAAAAATAAAAAGAGTAAAAGAAAAAAGAAGACTCATAGCACAAAGAAGCAAATAAAAATTATCTAAATAAGTTTAGATAGGCCTAAGGCACAGAGAAGGAGACCCAAATACTCCATAAACCCAGCAAACAGGAGACAGCTGGTGTGGAACGCTCAGAAAAAAAGTACTTACATAGATGGAACAATATCTAAAGTTCGTTTATCTAATCAAATGAACGCATTATCATTCAGACCAAGAAGCGTAATTCAAGGCTTTTTGATTAATATTTTTTTTTATGATTGTGCCTCTGAAAACAGATTTTTTCAAGAGGCAGGAAAACATGTTTGATTTAAAATCCTAAAGGAAGAACTTTTTTTGCTGTAATGAAATGTAATCAAAAGTAGGACATTATGCACCCAGAGGCTGAGATTTATTCAACACTCATGAAGCAAGGCTCAGGCTGTGATCTGTGAATCTAGTGATTTTCATGCTGTGCTGAGCCTGAGTCCCACCTCCTGGTCCCATTGCTGTGCACACGTCAGCCTCGGCTCAGCCCCTCGGTAGCCGATCTTCTTTGGACAATGTTCTCAGCCTTTCTGGACTTGAGTTTTCCCTAAACATGTGTCTGTCATCAGTGTGGCCACTTTTCCAGCTCCTTCTTGGTCTTCTACTTCTCAACACCTGTAGAAATCCAGTCTCGGTCGTTTGACAACGTGATGGGACTCTGCACCTTGTCTCCTTGCCCCTTGCATCTGGGTGGCCAGGTGACTGGTCCTGGATCATCAGCAGCGACGACACGGAGCATCCGTTACCCCGGCCACAGCCTCTAAGCACTCTGCTCCGCAGTGGTGGCTGTCATGCCAGCCTGGGCCCTGGAGGGCAGGGCTCACAGAGCCCCCGGTCAACACACAATGGACACACAGCATGACACGACGTCAGTTTGGTTGTTTGAAGCTACTGCAAGAAGCTACTGCGGTTCAGGGATTGTTTGGTACCAAGGCAGCACACCACAGCCTGTCTTGACTGAAACCTAACCAAAATACTGAACAATAGGGAATCCGTTCAATAGGTTACGGCGTACCGTACATTGGAGCACTGTAGAGTCACTAAAAATGTTGATGTCAGATTATATGTTTTCCATGAAAAGATGCTCACAATAAAGTCTTGAAAAAAAATATATATGCATGCATATATATTTGTATATCTTATTTAAAATATTTAATGCAAATTTACATGCACACTGTTGCATAAATAAGGATTAGAATGTTTTATGATAACATTTTATTCAGTGAAAAATTGCACACCACAATATTAGCTGTTTTCCTTAGTAACAAAGTACCACAAACGGGATGGCTTAAAGCAACAGAAATTATTGGCTCACAGAGCAGGAGGCTGAAGCCGGAAGCCCAGTGTTGTCAGCCCGTACTCCCTCGGCATCTGCGGGGGACACGCCTTCCCGGGCTCTTCCAGCTTCTGGAATTTTCCAGCTATGCTCAGTGCTCCGTGGCTGTGGACACAGCATTTCCATCCCTGCCTCCTGCACCAGGTCCTGCCTGCCCCCGACCTGTGGGTCTCGCCCCTTCCCAGAGCACAGCAGTCTCCCTGCCCTGAGGCCCACCCTCCTGTGTGTGGTCTCACCTTAGCCGAGCCCACCCACAGGAGCCCTGCTCCCAAACCAGGTCCCTGAGTTAGGCCTCGGCTTGCCTTTTGGGGGACACAGTTCTACCTCTAGCACCACTACGGCACGGCGGTGAATCCATAGTGATATTTTTCTTTAGGCTTATATCTCTTCTTTACTATTTTCTAAATTAATATATAAAACACTTAATCAAATAATAAAAGTTTTTAAGCAGAGAAAAGAAAACTGCTGGGGAGTGGGCTACAGGGTGGCAGACGCCTTCTACGAAGGTAGGCTGTTCCACCGTTATAATTATCATAGCTGGAAATATCTTGTCTTCATTTGAAAGACAAGCGTTTCAATTATAGTGGAAAATTCCAAAAATGTGAATCCTTCCTGTGGTGACGATAGGCTAAGACAAGCAGCATCTGCCTAAGGCATTTCCTGATCTTATCATTTTTCTCTTTAGAAGCCGCTCAAAGGCCTGCTCTGCTGAGGAGCCCCCACCTACGGCTTACATCTGACCTCCTGTCTTTGCCCCAAATCTCCGTTATAACAAAAGCTTCTGGGACTCTGCGAGAAGACCGCCTCAGGGAGCTTGTGTTGGTCCAGCTTTAAGGACGCTTTCATCAAGTGACATTTGGAACTTTCTAGCAATACTGGGAGATTAGTTCAACTGCCTGAGTTGTTCCAGTGCTAAAAATCTTGAGTCATTCTTATCCCTCAGTAAACTGGGTACCAATCAGAGGGAAGCGCAACAGGGATGGGTTTGGGTGCTTCCATTAGACGGGCCCACGGGCATGCAATTAAGGACATTTAAAGTAATCTTTTATTCTGAGAAGGGCATTGCTGAAGGGGAATCACTTAAAGGCCTGCATTTGCTAGAGTATTATTAATTGGCGTTGCAACATTGTAAATGCTCTTTATCCTCCCTTTGAAATTTTCTAAACCCTTCCCAACAGTGACAGAAAAAGCACAATTGCTCAATATGAAAACTCTTTAAAGGTAAATCATCTCCCAACTTTCAAGGATTTTTGTAGCTTTGTCTCTTTTAGGATATTAGTCTGTTGATGTCAGGTAGGGGCTCAATTTCTCTAAGAAAATCAGTTATAGCAAAGTATAACAAGACAGGGGGGCAGAGAGGGGAAATGAGGCCACTTGTTCAAGCACAGGTGAGAGGGGACACAAAGAATCCTCAAAAACAGCCGGGGGCACTAGGGTGAAGGTGAACTTCTGGCCACAAAGTCAGTGGGTGCTCATACTCTTGTAACTTGTGCTATATTTGGAACTCTAGCTTAATATTATGCTTTCACATCACCTCAAAGAAACACCCTTTTTGTGGTAAAATAGAAACAAAACTGGCCAGAAAACATGTAGTCAACCTGGTTGATTTCACAGATTACATTTTTCAGGAAATGAATATTGCAGGTTCACGGCCATGAGGCTTGATAAACTGGAGCATGCACGGCTCTGAGAAGCTGAGGCAGACTGGAATACCTGTGCATTCAGTGGACAATAAGTCGTGCTGCTAGTTTTATTACATTTTTTTAAGATGGCAGGGTGAGAGATGAGCTCCAGTTATACCAGGTGATAGAGACTTGTTGGGCAGATGATGGAGAAATAAGGAAAGCAAGAACAACTGTGAGGACATAAAGAAACAAGCAGTAACAGCAACCTCGGCACTGGGACAGAGGTGTCCCGGCTCTGTTCCAGCGTCGCCGTCACACAACCTCACTCACCGTCTCGGGCTCTCCTTTACTTCTGCTGCTGCAAACCTCTTCCTATTGCCACATCCTTATCTCGTTATTTTTGCTAGCTCATGGCTTTATTTCTGGTGCCCATTACCAACTGCTTCCCTGTCTGTGCATCTTGCAAACTTCATGATAGAAAACATCAATTGATTTGACAAGTCCCCTTCTGGTAAAGGGCACCCGTGGAGTGAACTTTCACAGTAGCTCACTGCATGAGTCCTGTGTCAGCGTTCACTGCTGCCTTAGGGTCGGCCAAGGGGCCGATGGGCCAATTCCGGTCCCTTCAGCTATGGACAGAGGGGCAGAGTCACAGTCTTCTTTCCTCCGGAAGGACAACAAGACAGAGAGGGACACGGTGCAACGTTATCCATGACTGTTGGTGGTTCAGGAGAACAATAAATAGTATCATTCTTCTAAAACCCACTGAGTTCAGAACCAATGGGGAAGTGGAGACAGAGGTCAGATAAGCGATTTGTTTGATTACTGATGAGATTGGAATGCAGCTGTGTGTATGGCCCCAGTGCTGTACTAAATGCTTGCTCCCCAGGCTCCTTCTATCCCGAGAAGATTCCCTACAAATCCCTCACATCTCTGCATGTCTCCGCTTTAACAGCCACGATGGTCCAGACTCTTTCCAGGAATATTTATATAAACAGATGGTCCTGGAAAGATGAAAAGGGTGGGTCCTGGATAAAATTAACTCACATTCCCAGCTAATAAAGACAGAGACATCTTTCTACCAAGGACATTGGCTCACTTTCCAGGGCAATAAAGGTAATGTTCCTCTACTGAGGGTTTGATGGGCAGTTTTGCCAGCAACGCCTATATAAGACCAGAGTCTCTGAATCTGGGGGGCCTCTCCTATAATGCACCCCACTGTCTGTGCAGGTAATGTCTGGCCCTCATCATGTTTTCCCATGGGAACTGGGCTCATGAAGCAATGCCAAAGTGCTACTCTGGCCTCATCATTTAGGTGAGTAATAAACTGTCTGCATCTGTTTAAGCCCTTGTCTCATCCCAGCTCAATCCACAGAATCTTGGAAATCCAACCCAGCAGCTTCCCCTGTGCTACCACCTGACCCTTTACAGGGAGATGAGCACACAGACCCCATCCTTTCTGTGACCGTGCAAAATGGCAGTCCAAAGGGCCCTGACCAGGCAGGCTCGGATTCTTCTCCAAACTTCTCAGCTACCAAAGTCAGTCCTCCTCTCCTGGAGAGGAGCACAGGATGGAAAGAACTGGAAATGCTGATACCGTCAATTTTCCTCAATGGAACAGGCTGGAAATAATCTTCCCTCCTAGAATCATGAGGAACTGACACTAGGAATTCTCTTCAACAACGAGCAAAGGATTGGTGTGTGGGCTGGCCACTACTTCTTCCTCATATTTATTTCATGATCTCAATGAAAATTCACCCGATTTTACAAAATATCTTGATTGAGATATCCTACAGCCATCTCAAGATGAATTTAACAAATTAAAATTAGCATATTTTCATTATGGAGAATTAATCAAAATTTACAAAAATATTAATGATTTATTTACAATACAAATGAAAAAATGGAGTCCTAGACAACTCATAAGGCTGTAATTAAATTAATAATAAAATTACTAATTAGTAATAAGTAGTCTTTTCATTAAGCTCTCATCAATTATGCCATTTAGATGGGCCTCCTCTTTACGGAAGAGGGCACTGCAGTCCCTCTCTCGGAAGTCACCCTTTGGCAGTTCAGTGACTCAGCTCCATTCCAAGTTTCCAGATCTAAAATGAACAGCGAGCGAGGCTGACGATCCTCGAATCTGTCAGAAAAGCTCAGGGGCTACGGTCCCAAGGTACAGCCTCAGCCTCTGGAATCCACTCACGCATATGAGGGCCTTTCCAGATAAGGAATTGCTGTTGGAAGCCAGAGAGCCGTTTCAGGAAATAAAGTTTTGGTTGCTTTTTTTTCCCCTAATAATGGAGTGTCACATGTACACAAATAAACACAACACAAGCAAAATCTGATGAGCACTGTAAGGAAAGCACACTGATTTCAGAGGACAAAAAATGCATATTTTAAAGATAGGTCTTTAAAAATCACTAGGAATTGGGAAGGTGAAGGCACGCAGGATATTTTCAGCAAAAGAAATAGCATTTACAAAGCAGGGATGTGTGGGAATCCTACACAGACCTGTTGCCACACCCTGGGTTCACCTGGGAACCAGAGAAGGGAGAAGCAGGGCAGGAGTAATGGGAAAAGAGCCCGGGCTGGATTTGTTGGGTAGTGGAGAGCACTGAGGATTTTCAGCAGGCCTGTGGCATGACCAGCTTGGCAGAGTTATTAGGATGGGTTGCAGGAGGAGTCGATTAGCAGTGGGATGTCCATTTTGAACAAGAGGTGAGCATGGGCAAGACGTGAGGGAAGAGTCCATCTCCGGGGGGGTGGAATGAAGGGAAAATAAGAAAGGTGTTTTAGATGTAGACCCTCCATCACTCAGGGCGTCCAGGCTGCGAATGGGGAGAGATGGTCACTCACAGTGCTATGGAGGGGACGCTGTGTTGAGTCGGCCACTGGCCAGATGCGAGAGCTCATTAGAGGGAGAAGTTAAAGGTGGTGTCAGGGTGTGGACTGTGTATATGGCCCAACTGAAAGCAGTAAGGTAGTGGAAAAAGATAAGAGGCAGTGAAGAAGTAAATATTGACAATAGAAGCAAGGACAGCTAATTGGTGGAGTAAAATCCTCTGGGAGTTGAGAGGAAGAAATCAAGTGTAAGGGGGGAGGGTGGGTGGGTACGTACTGGAAAGGAAGTTGGATTTCAAGGCTTGTTATAACACGGCATTTTGCTAATCCTCTTATCATACATATGCAAGAATGGAAGGACAGAAGGCCCCTGTCTGCCCAGGGAAGAGTACATCCCCAAGTGCTAAACTGGGCCAGCGGGGGGTCTTGCATTCCGATAGCAGAGCTGATGGCAAGCTCAGCAGTGCAGTGGGATGACCTCGAGGGCCATGGAAGAGCAAAGAGGAAACTAAACACACAATTCAGGGGCAAAGAGGGAGTAAGCAACAAGGAAGCCATCCCAAAGTCTCACCCAGTTCAAAGAGCACAGGGTTTCTGGGTTAAGGTCTGTTGTAGGCTCAGAAGATACGGTGAGCACGTTCTGGAATGTGTATGGGGTGCCAAGCAGAGCAAGAACCCAAGGAGCTTGTACACAGAGTCAGGCCCTGCTACAGGGCGTGGTCAGTCACCTCCATCCCGTGCCCACAGATGAGGTGGACGGATAGAGGTTGACTAGTTGGGTTAGGCACAAGTGGACACACAACAAATACCATCTGAGCACTGTGGCTTCAAGAGGCTGCCCGACTGAGATGTGGCTTAATTTCAAGGCAAATCCAATGTGTTTGATATTTTATTCAAATGGAAAATGATAATCAGGATCATTCATTTGCCTTTTTATTTAATATAAGAATACTTAGCAAATGCAGAGTGGTTTATAATTCCTCTAAAATGTATTTTTCCAGTCAAATGTTTAATTTTATAAGGTGGTTGATCTTGTGTTTCATTGAGATAGAGTACCTCTCTTTGAATTCCCAAATAAAAATTTACTTTTGACCTGCTGAAGCTTGGTTTTTTGAGGCTCTAATGAACAAATTGCAGAAGTCAAAATGTCATTTGCTTGGAAGCATGAAACTGATTTAAGAGATCAGAACAATGCTTAGTCATTGCATACCCTAAAAATTGAGTAATATTTTGGTGAAAGACTTGCTAGAGAAATTACTTTCAGCAATCAGATGGTCTTAGGAAGGCTGATTTAACATAAACAGGTCAAACAATTTTTAGACTAATTTCTTTTTACTTGAGCCATTTTTGCAGAGCAAGAAAATCTGACAAATATCAAACTAACTTCTTACATCCTTCTAAATGTCCTTTGTATTTTGTCAACGCATATCAATTCCATTTTATGTATTGATAATCTGTGAATGTTAATGAGCTGTGTTTCATATAATACTGCTAGGATATGATATTTGTATGTATCAAAAGACTTGCTGTTTTAAATGGCTTTTTAGTGTGTTGAACCTATGGTTTTTGGCTTTGCGCTCCGCGTTTGTTTTATTTTCTGTGTAGTTTTTCCTTCTCGTTGGTCATCTGGGCTGCTCTCAGTTTGGGGTCTCGCTAAGTAGGGCTGACACGCTTACGTGGGGGGGAATGAGAGGTGCTGGGTTCTCAGCCCAGACCTGGGGTGGGCGAGAGAGACACACCTGCGGCCTCAGTGCCTCGCACGTCAGAGGAAAGCACACACGGAGCTCAGGACACCTGCAGAACACTCCAAATCGAGGAGCTGCTCCCAGGAGGCGCCCAGAGGGTGCAGCTTAAGTTGCGGGTGGAGGCTGAGATGGGGCTGGAGCCTGAAGGCCCGAGCGGCTTCCCAGGGCCGGGCGCCCTCAGCGGGGCAGATCCCTGCTCCGAACCCGGGAAGGACGAGCTCTGAGGGGGCACAGGACCTAGCAGTGGGTCCTCGACGGCAGCTTTTCAGAACCACACAAGCCGTGTGGTGCTTGTTGAAGGCGAGGACACAGCGTGAGGTGCTCTTCACGGCATCATTTCATGCACTACTCTTAATAAAAACTGGGAGCTAATAACACATTTGAGTTACGTGGAGGGCTTCCTACCCCGCAACGGTGACACTGCCCAGGTCTGCGGTTTTCTGGAGAGCTAAATGAATACAGAAACGGAGCTCAGAATAAATTCTGGTTCCCTTCCGGCGTTGCACATAAGCTGCTGGCGCTGAGACAGCTGGGACTTCTGTTGTGCTAGTTCCTTTGCAAACCTGTAGCCTAACCCCGCCTGACCTCTGGCAGCGCTGCCTCCTGCGTAAGGACTTGAACGTGAATAGCTGACCCTGAGCATGCAGGACGCTAAACGCTTCACCCGCGGGCTAGCGTCCGCCCCTTTCACCAGCCTCTTTCCGGCAAGTTAAGCCGCCTGGCGGCACCGCAGAGCTGGCGGGGTCCAAGCCCCCAGCCCCGTGCAGAGCTGGCGCTGGGAGCCGCACTGGCCTGCCCGCCCCAGGCCCTGCGGGCGTCCTCCCGTCCTCCTCTCCGCTCTCCCCTCCTCTCCTCTCCAAACAAGAACCAGCTCCCAGGGCGTCTCATTTGATGCAACCGGCGTTTAGACTGCGCTAGGGCCCTGGGTGCAGGCTGCACAACCACGTACCCTGGGAAATCCCCAAAGGTGCAGACACCCGGGCCTTGACTGGGGCAAATGACACCGGATCCTTGAGGGTGGGGCCTGGGCATTGCATTACCTGAGGAGCGTCTTAAAATGCTACGTGTGGTGGGACTGGGAGCCTGTGTTTCTTCAAGAAGGTGCAGATGATTCTGACAACCAGGTTGGGAACAACTTAGCGTTTCCCCTTCACTACCCAGTGCAGGAGCAAAACGACACAGGAGCTTTGTGGTGTAAATCCTGTGTGTGTTTTGATTTCCACACCACATCTCCATAAGTGGCAAAATGAGGTTCCAGAACAAGAATAGGGAAAATTGTTTGTAAGCCCCTTTCCCTGACTTGAAGGGCCTTTGTGGCCGCCACCTGCAGCTTCTGCCACCTCCCTCATCCCCACCCCACACACACCTGGCGAGGGACACCTTCCCAGGTGGGAGGCCGTTTGCTGCCTTCCACCATTAGCTGTCTCCTGGGCCAGGAATCCCGACCCTGACTTGGGGCTGCCTAACTCCTGGTTGTCCTCGGACCACTCAGACCCCCTTGCCGGAGCAGAGTCCCCCAGGTGTGCTGGCCACGTGGCACAGCCAGGTGATGCCGGCATTTCCCCCTGTCAGTCGTCCACACCTTCTGCCGAGCAGCTCCACTGTGGTCTGCTCCCCACAGACCTGCCGGTGACCCCAGGACGGGAGCTGTGCTTGGTGGCCAGTGCTGCTCACCTGGGCTTGTCTGGCGATGAGTACTGCCTGAGTGGCAAAGTGAGCAATTAAAAGGGTAACCTGGGGGCAAAACTGAAATATAACCCATGCTTAATTAAAATAAAACACCTTTTATATGCTTATAAAAATAATATAATCATTGAAAAAAACCTAGAAAACACAAAAACAGAAATCGTAGCTGGAAATATAAAAGCCCCCGGTCTGCATGGGGAGCTTTGGTGGAGTGCTCTCCTGTGTGCGACCGTGTGCAGAGGGGAAGCAGGTTTTCCACACTAGGCCGCGTGTGTCCCCCAGATTCCTGGGTGACAGATCTGGGTTGTTAGGGGCCCCCCAGCCCAATTCCCCCCACCCCACCCTGAGAGTCTGACCCCTGCACAAACCCACCCCCCATCTCAGCTCTACTGTGCTCTCTACCAGGCCTGGGACCCCCCCATTTTGTACTCAATTCAATCCAGAGATGGTCATTGATCCCTTACCACAGGGGAATCGCTGCAGTGAGCATTACGGGTGATGCAGAGGTGAGAACGACGCAGGTTCTGTCCTCAGGAGTCCAACAGCAGCTACAGCACATATACAGGGGAGGGCACCAGGTGACAGCCAGAGGGGGGCTCGGTCCGAAGAGGCTGACTGACCCGAAGGGGTGGCCAAGGACGGGGGGAGCGGTGGACGCGAGCTGAGCCTCGAGGGGTGTTTCGAGTCTCGGGGGCGGGTGGGGCACACCAGGGCCAGGGGTGGAGGGGCCCCATCAGCGTGAGGAGCAACACAAGACGCCTTCCGCCTCACCTGCTCGCCTGTCTGTGGCAATGAATGCACATCTGTATGATGGTCCTGGGAGCCACTGATGGCACACTGTGGGTGGCTGTATGGTTTGTGAATATATCACAATAAAATGGAATTTTAAAAAATGCAGCCCCTGGGTCTATATCTACTGAACAGAGGGGGCAGGGAGGCAGGAGAGGGTGAAGCATGGTCAGCCTGACGCCTTGGGTTTAATTCACAAAGCTGTGGGAGGAGACCAGAAAGCAGACCTTTAGAAGATTCCAGAAGGTGGATGGCAAGCTGAGCAGTTAGTACCCAAATCCAGAGTTGGTGGGGAAGCACTCAAGGTGTTTGAACAGGACAGTAACATCAGGACTGATTAGAGAGCAGGGAACTTGCCGGCTTTCCTAAACTTTGGTACACGTTGGAATTTCAAATGGAGTTTTGAATGTGGACGTCTGGGGCTTCCCCTGGAAAGTGGCAGCAGTTGGTCGGGTAGGCCCCAGGCCTCCGCGTTTTTATGCCATCCCATGGGTGAGCCGCTGCAGACCCAAAGGCCAGAGGCGCTGAACTGTCCCGGAAACATTTTCACCAAGGTTGACCTAAGAATCTCTTATGAGGCCTTGCCCGAGAATTATGGCTCCTATTTCCCAGACAAGACGACCCTGAGGGAGCCTGCAGGGTCCTGTCTTCTCTGAAGGGGTCCCCTTCACTATAAATCCCTTGTGTTTTGGAATTTAAATGGAGAAGCCGGGGGGCCAGCACGGCTCCCTGCCACACGCACTCAGTCCCCGCGGGAACCTCCCATGGAGACCTGTCGGCTCAAGCCCAGTGGGAATCCTCACTCACTTAAATGTTAGGGGCCGGCTCAGCCGTAAAACTCACGTTAGAGATGGAGGCAGCACACAAGAAAAGAAGTGATGCTGTCAAGTGGCAATCAGAGATCGCTGTCCTTGAATATCTGTTTAGTTTCCATTCTCATTCACAAATAGGTCTGTAAGTTGTCTAGCTTATCTGTAAAATAGCATTTATCTTTTTATCTTATCCAACAGCCCCTTTAAGAAATAGAGGAGCACAGCATCATTTTTTGTGTAAATTATGGAATCAAGTTTCTTAGAGGCAGTGTTAGGTAACAGAAGGGTCACCATCTGGGAAAGACCTGCAAATTTAAGGGCAGGTATGGATAGCGCTTTCTTTTGCAGGTGTGAGCGCTGAGTTGTCGAGAGAAGAGCTGGATCCTCGCCTGTGAAGCCCGTGGCCCTCTGCGGGCAGAGACCTTGGTTGGGACCCAGGCTTTGGCATCGGCCAGCTGTGAAGCTCAGATGAGGCCCCCCACTCAGCCGTCACCTTCCTCGTCTGTCAAACGGAGGTCAACGTGATCTGTGATCTTAAGAAGCCCCCTGCCGTGCAGAGGTTCCAAAACCTTGACTTTCTCTATTTTCTGCTTTTTAAAGTAAATTATAAAAGGAGCTAAAATCGAGTTACTTAATTCTCCTGATGTCCTAAGCTGCTGGGCTCGCTGATCAGAGGCCACTTCCATCAGCCGAGTCTTGCTATCTGGGAACGCGGTGGGTGTCCCCGGTGCCTTCCAGGAATGTAAAGTTTTCCTCCTCGGAGGATGTGCTGGTTTGGAGCTGTTTGTACCCAGGAAGGGCCACGTTCTTCTGACCCACTCCTGTGGGCGCAGACCTGCTGTGCGTGGGGCCTTTTGGTTACGTTGTTTTCCTGGAGATGTGACTCAGCGCATTCAAAGTGGGTCTTAATCCTTTCACTGGAGTCCTTTATGAGGAAAAAAGAGAGAAAAAGCCCAGAGGGAGTTTATAAGAAAAGCCCCTGAGAAGCTGAGAGACAAGGACACACCTGCAGAGGCTGAGAGGAAGCCACTAAAGCTTTTATTTTTTATATGTTTTATATTTTTGATATAAAATATATTTTATATATTAAAATCCATATATAATATATTTCATATTATATTATTAATATAAATAATATAAATTAATATATTAAAATATAATATATAAAATATATTTTATATATTTTAAATATTTTTATATTTTCAAATGATGTCTGCTTTTAACTTCATTATTCCTTTTATTTAACTTGTTTCAGTTTATTTTACCTCCTTATCCATATTTTTATTAAGATTCTTATTTTGTTTTATCCTATTTTTTTTATTAAAAAATTTAAAATTATTGTCCTCTGAACACTGCTTTAGCTGTTATGTATAGAGTACAGGCTTACTATTTAATTGTTAACAAATTCTTTAATTTTGACTGGTGTTTCCTTTTTGACACAAGGGTTATTTAAAAGAGGGTTTTTGAATTTCAAAAGGAATCATGTTTTCATATCTTGGTTTTTTAAATAAACTTCAAGTTTTATTTCATGGTGAACAGAGAATGGTACCTGTCTCTTACTTTTTAGATTTATCGAGATTTCCTTTGTGACCTAGTACATGGTCAAATTTTCTGCAAGTTCCACGGTTATTTAAAGAGAAGATGTGTGTATTCTTAAGTTTTTGGTTGATAATTCACTGTTGAGCAACCAGACATGGTTTACTAAATGTGGGATTTAACCTTTAATGCTTATTATTTTGTTCACTTGATTGATAATATGCCAGGAGAGGTAATTCAGTTAGCTATGACTAGTCTGTTCCTATTTCCCCTAATATCTCCTGATATTTTTATTTATGAATTTTGCTGCTATGTTCCCTAGTGCTTGGATATTCAAAAGTGTTAGGTCTTCATTTTGAACTGAAATGTTAACATCCTTATGTCTCCTTATTGTCCAATTTAATGATTTCTGTCCTAAATTCCATATTTCCTGCTATTAATGTTCTTTAACACTGTTTTTTTATCTGCTATTCTTCTGTCTTTATCTTATATAAGAGTTCTATAAAGAGTGTAGAGTTTTATTTATTCAATCTGCAAATCACTTTTAAAAATAAGTGAATGTTTCAATCATGGTTTGATCAGGGGAAAAAAGCTATTTTAAGCATTTCAATTACAGAAGGACTTAGAGTATTAGTAGTTTACAGAACTTTGCAAGCTCTGGGAAAGCAAATGTTAGCAGAACACTTTAGGGAAATCTGGAAATGCAAGTATCGTGGGTAAGCCTCAACTGATGGTTCCAGATGCCCGTGGCACCCCACGGGGGTGATTCTCAAGAGAAACCCCCCAGGGAAATCAGCACCAGTGTTCTGTGTCACTGACTCTCAGCACTAGCCCCTCACACATAATCTCTTCCCACAGAAGCTGATCCTCAGTAACACCCCGGCCTGACGCCTGGGGATGTGCTTCACCTGCCCGGAGCTGCGGGAGGCATCTCTGGGGAGTGCAGTAAGGTTCAGGCAGCGAGATGTCGTCCATGAGCTGGGTCAGGAGACTGCCCCGTGCACTAGCAAGGTGCTCAAAGAAAATGGAAATGTGATTCCATTGTCTTCCAGCTCCCTGTGTTCCTGGTGAGAAGTCTGTTGTCAGATCCTTTATAGGTTATTTCAGTTTCACCTTGGCTGCCTGCTAAGTCCTCTTTATCTTCAGTGTTCTGCAGTTTCTACGTGATGCATCGTGGCACAGATTCCTTTTGGTTCATCGTGCTTAGGATGCGTGGGAGGTTCTGGATTACAGTCATGTCTTCAGCATTGCCTCACTGCAGCCCAGCCTCTCCAGTTCTTTTGTGTTCGTGAATTCAGGCTCTGGATTCAGCTTGCTGTATTTTTCTTTTTTTCCCAAGAAGAGGGAGGTGTCTTAGTTTCCCAGTCTGCTATCACAAATACTACAAGGTTTTGGCTTAAGCAATGGGAATTTATTGGCTCACAGTTTTGAGGCTAGGAGAAGTTCAAATGCAGATATTGGCAAGGCTGGCTTTCTCCCCAAAGACTGGGGGCTTCTGCTGTGGCAATCCTGGGGTTCCTTAGCTCTCCTGACTCATGGTGACACCCTCACCTTTCTCTTCTAGGTTCCCACTGACTTCCAGCTTCTCCCTGGGACCTTCTTCTTTTAACACCTCCAGTAATCCTGACTAAGACCCATCCTGGTTCAGTTCACCACACACTTTAAATAAAACAACACCTTCAAAAGGTCCTATTTACAATGGGTTCACACCCAAAGGGACGTGGACTGTGATTAAGAACATGTCTAAATTGGGGTACTTGATTCATACTATTACAAGAGGAAATCCTCAGAAATTCCCCTTTATTTCAAAAAACAATATAAAATTTATTATATCCAGTATATAGCTTTTTTTTAGTGAGAAAATGTTAAGAGTGCTGCCAACTAAAAATATTCAGCCCAGACCATCCATCAGAAATCCATGCCTGAAACAAATGCATTTGTTAAAATAACAGGATGATCTTTAATTATTTTTAAAATGATCAAAAGCAATTGACATTTTAAAAGCAGAAAATCTATAGCTACATTAAAAGTAAATACAGAGATCATAGTTTTCAAAATGTTTTCTTCCTTCGGTCACCATCTGGAGTCTGGTTCTGATTCTTCCTGCTTTATTCATCAATATTAGAGACAGCCTGAAGGTTTTACTTAGTGTAAGATTTATTTATTCTAGTTTTATTCTCTTTTCCTGCAAGTTATATATATATATATTAGACACACATCCATAATGAATCACTTAGCTTTCGTGTTTAACCTTGATGCTGCTTCTGTCAATATTTTGGACTAAAACATGATCTTCCTGCAGGTCATCAGGATGAAACAGGATTTTGAGGTCTTAAAACAGTATATTAACAGCTTTTGAAAATCTAAGTGAAATTGTTCATTTCCCACCACTAATACTAATGTAATCAAATCTTTATTTTTGGACTGGACAACAACCCCAGGAATGAGAAGCTTTAGTAAAAGTTCACTCTTAAATTCACTTTTCTAGTCTTTCCAAATGTTATTTAAAGAAAAAAAAAAGCTAGCAAGTTATTATTTTCCTTTCCAGAGCATCAGGGACAACATCTCTTTAGGCCAAAAGAAAAAAAAAGGCTCATCCTCTGCACAAGAAATGACGTATTGCTAATAAATACAGCCTGAAACTTCTACCACGTAGTCTATTCCAGGTGCTAAATGCCTCATGTATCACCTTTACCTACACATCACAGGGCAATCAACTGTCCTACCCTAGGAAGTTGTTGAGCCAGGACAAGAGGCCAAGGCTCTGCAGTTTCACCAAAGATGCTGCTTGCTTTCTAAAGCCTCTTAAAATATTAACTGACCCCGAGAAGCCCCTCTAGTCTCAAGGCTGTAGTTGTTTCCTGGACATACCTACCCTTAAGAACTTAAGGATACACGTCACAAATCAGGTTTTATAAACTCATTCTGATATTTTCAACTGCAAGCTCCCCGGTTCCTTCCAGGCAAGCTCTGTCAAGGTCCAAGGGTGTGGACCGCTGAGATTAACATCCACTGCTGTTTCTTCTTCACCGCTGGTTCCGAGCTCATGCGGGGCTGCTGTGCCATCTGTCCTTTTGGCTGCGTTAACTGTTGTCTCCATCCTCCGCTGGGCCCTGCCTCCTCCCCGGCTGTACTTCAAGCCCACCCTGGATGGACTGTGTCCCTACAGCTGCCCAGTCCCTCCTCTGCCCCTTCTCCAGACCCCTGACCCTGCCTCGTTGCTGTCTACTCTGACCTCTCCCCGTCCTTCTCTGCTTCTGACGTCCCTCAGGACTTTCCATCAACTCTCATACCCTTGCAAAACTCCGCGTGTGTACCAGTCACGGTTCTCCGAAGAAACAGCCACCAGGAAACACCTAAGGAGATTTATTTTAAGGCATCGGCTCACGCAAGTCGGGGCTGGCAAGTCTGAGATCCATAGCGCAGGTGGGTTGGCTGGAAATTCTGGCAAGAGTTAATGTTGAAGTCTTGAGTCCAAATTTATTATCTTTTCCGAGAACCTTTGGTTCTTTACTCTTTAAGCGTCCAAGTGATTGGAAGAGGCCCCCTCACATTACTGAGGGTAACCTCCTTTGCTTAATCATTGATAGTGTGTGCCACTCCCATCTAGGCCAGTGTTGGACCAACATGACTGGCCCCACAGACTGGCCAAGTTGACACATGACAATCACAATGTGGCTTGCATTATCATTGTTGACATATCATAGATGAGGAAACCGAGGCCTAGGCAAAGCCACTCAGCTTGCAAAAGATCCAGAATTTGCACTAGAATTGTTTGGTTTCCAAGGCCCCATGTTGAGGATCTCCATTTGACCTTCGTGCGAGAGGCTGGAAGCTTCTGTGAGGTGTCCTGACTGCCTTTCCTGCAGCCCTTCTCTGCACAGCTCTGCTTGCTCCACAGACAGGCTGGTTTCCTCTAAGGTGGGTTGAGCTGCTGCATCTGGGCGTCATCTCCCAGCATCCCAGAGAGGTTAACTTCCACCATTCCAAGGATGTGTTGGTTGTTCGGGTGGGTGCATATCCATGAGGGAAAGAGAAAGGAGTGCTAGAAGGGGTGCAGGTGTGGGGGATTACAGGTGTGCATAGAAGGGTGCAGGTGTGTGGCTGGGGCAGGTATGCATGGGGGGTGCAGTTGTGCCTGGGGATGCAGGTGTCTGAAGGGGATACAGGTGTGGAAGGTCAGGTGTAACTGTGTGTGAGGGGATGCAGATATGTGTGGGTGGTACAGGGTGGGGGGTTCAGGTTTGCATGGAGAGGTGTGCATTGGGGTGCACATGCATATAGGGGTATATATGGGGGTGCAGGTTGCTTGGGGTAGGTGTTCATGTGGGTGGAGGTTTGCATGGAGTGCAGATATGTGGGAGCTACAGGTGTGTTTGATGTGGTCAGGTGTGTGTGGGGTGAAGGTTTTCGTGGTGGGGCTGGTGTGCGTGTGGGAGTGCAGAGGTGGGCGGGTGTAGGGTAGTTTGCAGGTGTGTTTTGGAGGACAGAAGTGTTTGATGGGTTGTACACATCTTCTGGAGATGCAGGTATGTATGTGGCCAGAGCAGGTTTGTGTGGTGGTGCGTTTTACGTGGCAGAGAGCAGGGGTTTGCTTGAGGGGATGCATTTGTGTGTGGTGGGTTCCAGATGTACCTGGTGGTTGCAAGTGGGGGGTTCCTGTGTATGTCAGGAGGAAACATGTGTTTCAGGGGTGCAGGTGTGTGTGGGGAGGCAGGAGTGTGGGAGGTTGCAGGTGTGTATGGTGGCACATGTGAGTTTGAGATGTGGTCGGTTGGTGTGGGGTTCAAGTTTGTGTGTGGGTTCAGGTGTGTGTTGGGGTGCAGGTGTGCTGGGGTGCAGGTGTGTGTTGGGGTGCAGGTATGTTATGGTGCAGGTGTGTGGTGGGGTGGGTGTTTGTGGGGGTGTAGCTATGTCTGAAAGGCCGCAGTTGTGCATGTGGGGTACAGGTGTGTATAGAGGTTGCAGGTTGTAGGGTGGGCTTTGGTGTGTTTGGGACAGAGATGTGTGTGTGGCAGGGTGAAGGTGTGTGGAGGGGTGCAGGTGTGTGTGACAGGGTGCATGTGTGTTTGGCAGTGCAGGAGTGGGTGGGGTTTGCAGTTGTGTGGGGCTACAGGTGTGTGTTTGGAGTTGCAGGTGTGTGTGCAGGGTTGCACATGTTTGTGGCAGTGCAGCTGTGGGGGAGTTGCAGGTGTGTATGGCAGTGCCAGGTGTGGGTGGGGTTTGCAGTTGTGTGTGTTTGGTGGTGCAGGCGTGTGTACAGGTGGCACGTGTGTAGCATTGCAGGTGTGGATGAGTTGCAGGAGTGCTTGGCAGGGCAGGAGTGGGTGGAGTTTGCAGTTGTGTGGGATTACAGGTGTGTGTGCAGGGTTGTGCGTGTATGCAGCTGTGGGTGAGTTGCAGGGTGTATAGCAGTGCCAGATGTGCATGCACCTGTCTGGCTGGCTGCCTTTTTGCCTGTTTTTTTTTTAGGATGGATCTAGGCCAAGTTCTTTTCCCGACTGGAAGCCTTAGAAAGTCCCGTGCAGATGGCACCCCGGAGCAGGCCTTTCCAACCCGGGGGCCCCGAGGCCCAGTGCAGTCGAGCCCCGCTTGCCCCTGCTCGCCGCTGCTTGCCCTGCTCGCCGCTGCTTGCCCCTGCTCGCCCTGCTCGCGGCCTGGGGGCCTCTTAGGGTGGATCCAGATCCACGGATAGCTTCTCTGCTGTTTGCGTGTGAGGTACCCGCGGCTTCCAGACATGCAATGTCCCCCTTAGGGAACCCCCTTGCCCACAGCAGGGGGACTCGCAGGCAGCGAAGTGAAGGTCCAGCGAGGGTGGGACCGCGAGACCCCAGCTGTGCATTAATTTCTTTCCCTGAGTAAATTGTCAACATATAAAAACAAGGAGTCTTCACATAAAACCTCAGATTTCCAACTCTCCTTAAAGGTCAGGCTGTTGGTCAGCACTGGGCCCTCAGGCCCCCCAAGACCCCGGGGCTGGAGGGAGAAGCCCCCGGCCCTGGAGGGAGGGAGGGCTGGGTGCCCTGCGACCCCACCTCCACCGGTGAAATCCTGGGGCATTTGCCAACACCTGGTCCACTCCGCTGTTTTTCTTACGGCAGACAGACAGATAGACAGATAGATGTCAAAGGCAAGAACAGCAGCTCATAGCCGGGGGGCGGGAATGAAAACTGTGTTTCAGGAAAAATCAGTGTAAACATATTTTGTTGCAAAGGTGAAGCCTGATCCTAGGAGTCTGATGTACAGGACGTCTGTGATGGAAGGAAGAAAAACCTTAATATACCATTAAAAATAATCTGTGCCCAAAACTGTAAAAATACAGAGCAACAGTACGATAGTGTGCTTTCAGTTTTGAGGCTGCTATTCAGTGCGATTTTGAGCTAAGCGGCTGTAGGAGTCAGGTTCTCCGGGCAAACAGGACCATAAGGACATGGGCACATACACCTGTACATGTAAATAATGCATATTATTCCTATAATAAATTGTAAACAAATAAATATTTATTTACACATATACATGAACATGTAAATATTACAGATTTATTATAGGAATTGGCTCAGGAGACCCCGGAGATGGGCGCGTCTGAACGGCCCAGGGTCACCATCAGTTGTATTGTCAACACGGCTCCCACCCACCTCCAGGACACACTCCCACCTGTCAATCTGTCCGTCCCACCTCCGCATTCCCTGAGAGCCACACCACGGCTCTCCCTGGGCCAGGAGTGTTATCATCAGCTGGGAACCAGTTTGAAATGCAAATTCCCAAGGGTTGAATCGGAGCCTTTGGGAGCAGGGCGCAGCGATCCCCCTGCGGAACCCCGAGAACCACTCATCGGCAGAACTTCCTGTGAGGATGGACTAGTCTATATTTGTGCCCTCCGATAGGGCAGCTGCTGACCATATGTGACTCCTGAGCGAATGCTGCTGTGACTGAGGAGCTGGATCTTGAGTTTTATTCAGTTTTAATTAGAATTTAACAGCCTTATGTAGCCAGTGGTTGTCACACTGAACAGTGCAGGACTGTAACACTAGCCACTGCTCCCGTGCAATGGTGGGGAAAAGGTACAAATATCAATCAAAATACGTGACTATACACATGACACAACAAGGCAGAAAATACTGGTAGGGGCTTTAGTCCTCTTTTCTGCAATGGTGCAAGGATGTAGCTTGCATTTACACTTCCCTGCATTTTATGTTTCCTTTATTTTCATCCAGAAGCTCTACTACTTGGCACCCATTTTTGTGGTTGATGAGCCGAAGTTTTATTCTAGAAAGATCCTAGTTCTTGTTGGTTCTGAGAGTTTTGTGTAACTAATAGCCTTCCCTGTGCTTTTTTAAAATTATTTTTTATTTTTCATTTTTTATTTTTTATTGTAAAATACAACACATACACACAAAAGTGACAACTCTCAAAGCACGATCCAACAAGCAGCCAGAGCAAACCTCAAAGCATGCCATGGGCTACGGCTCCATAGTCCCAGCCACTTCCCCACCGCAAAGCCCAACATACACGCAGAGACGATAACCCCCAAAGCACACATCAACAGGTAGTTACCTAGGAAACTTCGAAGAGTGCCACGGGCCACAGCACCACAGCTCCAGCCACGTCCCCACTGTGAAACACAACACACACAGCAAGGCAGCAGCCGTCAAAGCACAACCCAACAAGCAGCCCAGGTCACTGCTCCACCACCCCAGCCCCCCGCCCCCAGCCTCTCCAATGTGCTTTTACCACTGGGCCTCGTGTTACAGGAAGTGCCCCAGGGGATTCCTCTATTACAGCCCCCTGCCCCCCAGTGAAATAGTAATCCTTGACCCCTTGAGAGTCATGACTTGTTTTGGTCCTGTCCATCGTGACATCTTCCTCTCTCGCCATGTGCCCAGTAGCATGAGGCCGTGTGAAGACTGGTCAGCAGTCCGTGGAGGACGCTGTGGTGCAGGCTTTGCTCCCTCCCCTAGAATGAAGGACCCAATACCTCAGCGACTACGAGGGCTGCCAGCACGCAGCCCTCAGTGCTCAGGCCCCTTGCAGTTCACCTCAGCTGAAGAAAGCCACCTGGTGAAGCCCACACCCCTCTCCAGGCGTGGCCCAGATCCAGGGACTGGTCAGTGCCAGTGTGTACACATCGGGCCTCTCGCCCAGCGGAGGACAGTCCTGAAGCGTCAGCCCATCTGAATCCCACAGGGTCAGCTGAGTTTCCGTTCGAGACTGCAACACAGCCTGACTTCACCCTTGCATTTCCAGTAAACCCCCTGCAGGGTCATCCCCACCTCAGATCTGCGTCCTGAGGGTGCTCAGCTGCTGAGCCGTCTTATTCCAATTCCAAAGAGCAACTGTACCCACAGGTAGAAGAAATCCTTCCTGGGACATTAAAATCCCAAGCTCCAGATACCAAAATTGCAGGTATGATAATTTTGTGAATGGACTGCTTTTCTTTATTCTTTACCACACGTGTTGTGAAATATGAACATAACTGCCCCGTTAGTCACTGATGCAGAGCCTCTGTCCCACCCATTCTGCTCCACGGTCTCACAGCGCACTGTCTCCAACTGACACCCCAGCTGAGTGTTTAGTTATCCTTCCTTTCACTTTTCTAGGGTGTGGTGGTTTGAAACGTTATTTACTGCAGAAAAGCATGTTCACGTAGCTAATGCAGTCCTGTGGGTGGGAGCCCATCGCCAGTGGGACCTTTCCATGAGGCTACTTCAGTTAACGCATGGCCCCGCCCAATCTGGATGGGACTTAATCCTCTTACTAGAGTCCTTTGCAAATGAAATGAATTCAGAGAGAAAGAGAAAGAGAGAGGGAGAGGGAGAGGCTGAAAGCAGTTAAACCTGGAAGAGAAGGGAGAGACCAGCAGAAGCCACCACGTGCCTGCCGCGTGGCAGGGGAGCCGAGGATCGCCGGGAGCCGGTCTTTCGGAAGAAAACATCACCTTGATTTGGACATTTTTTTCAGCCTCAAACTGTAAGCTGATAAATTCCCATTGTTTAAGCCAACCCATTTCATGGTATCTGCTTTAACCAGCCTAAAACAGATCCAGATGTTCCTGTGTTCTGGATAAAACCACTGACTCCTCTGGGATCATAACGGGAAGAAGGACACCACATCACAGCGAGATTCATGTCAGGAAGGTTCCCTTCAAATAGGAAAGTCACAGCTAAAGTGCTGACATACTGTTCTGCAGACTTTGTGCTGGATGACAAGGAGTTAGGTAGGACGCAAACACCCTAAATGGAAGAACAGTAGCCCCACGGCCTGCAGCTGGGTGAGTACTTGGCAGATTCATGAAATGGAAGGTAGTCTGGTTTGCTTAAATTGAAGGCAAATAATTATTTTCAAAATGAACTTTATAAATACTCTTGATAATTTAGAAATGCCCATTAATATACAAATAAACATTTGATGCCCCAATTATTTTTTAAATGGGGTCTTTGGCATGAAATCTCCAGTATAGATAATTTATCTGATGCATGCTAAAGTAAAAAAAATTTTTTTTCATTGAAATACTAAGCAAGATTGACATTCATAATTGAGATGAATCTTCTCATTATTTGTTCTGATAACTGAATTTTCTGCATGTGTTAGGTTCCATGGTACCTGAGTCACTGCTTGGGCTTTTCTGAAGGTAGGATGTCAGGGTCACTCAAAATTAAAGTCAGTGTCAACAAAGGTTTAAAATGTGCATAGTATTGCAAATGTCAACATATGTCAGGAAGCCTAACAAGACTAATCTGAGTTATTTGAATAGTTATGAAAACTTTATTTTGGAAATTTTGAAACTCAGCAGTAAACAGTATCCCATATTTTTGCATGTTGACATGGCTCAAATATGAACTAAAAATATTCTTAAAGTTTTCCTATATATATGTGAATTTTACATAGTCATACACACACAATCGTAAGAAAAACGTCAAGAACACCTTCCCAGATTACATGATATGAATGTTTTTTAGCAAAGACGTGGTTTCCCACACAGAGAGCACTGCAGTAATCAGTAGAAACTGTCAAGAGCTGGTGTGAGCTGAGTGAGCTGGGCCTCCAGGCATCGGAGGAGTCTATTAGGACAATGAGCCAAAGTGAAAGCAACAGTCAAGCCTTTAACCACTGACTGCCTAGTGCAAGCAAGAGGCTCAACCGGAGAAAGTGCCAGGTTCCCGTTCCGTTTTCTCCATGGAGAGCCACTCTCAGGTGACAGCAGATGGGTGAGCACAGACACGGGGCCGTCTCACTGCAGATGAAACCCCGGACAAGGGGCTCCTGACAATTCATGGGCCTGGGTGGGAGAGAAGGAGGTTAGGAGTGGAAGATAGCAGAGTGCTGGGTCAGACTGTAGAAAGGGTCTTCAAGGCCTCCTCTTCCCTTCCCAACAAAGAGGTCTTGGCAGAGCTGCTTTGTGGAGGCCTTGGCTAGGAGCACAGACGCAGGTAAGTGCTGGCCGGGCATCTGAGTCCTTGCCCACAGCTCCCCCAGGGACAGCCCAGCACTGATCATGCCCCAGGTTTGTGCGTGAGGGCAGCATCCCCGTGAGACCTGCCAGGTAAAGCTTCGTAATTGCCTGTGGTTGGTCCTGAAAGACCACACACTGGATTTCGACGAGGAGCCAGACTGCTCAGGAACAGTGTAGGAAGGATGTGAAGGTGAAAGAAAACTTCATGTATTGTGAAACCACAAGAGACTCCATACGGTAGAAAAATGGAGTTTATATGAGGAACAGCAAGAAATAGGATTAGAATGAAACCAGGATCAGGTCATAAAGGGGATCATATATTATGCTGACAGGTGTCAATTGCATTCTGCAGTTCAGCATCAGAACCTCAGGAGATATTATCTCCAAGCTGAAACCACAGCTGAGCCTTCAGTTGTCCTTCCTCTCATTCCGCTTCTGGGTGCTGGATGATACTGACCAAGTCCCCAGATTTAGCTAGAATGAGCAGGCATCCCATGGTACTCAAGCAATAAGGAAGATTTTTGAAAATTTAAATTTGTATTAGTTATATCTACAGAAAAGTGCACAAACTATAAATCATAAATCTGCAGATTGATGAATTATCACAAATGGAACACATGCATGTAACCACCACCAAGTTCAAGAGATAGAACAATATACCGCTGCAACCAGTACAGGAGAGGAAGCAGAGAAACTGGAATTCTAGTGCATTGTTGGTGGGGATGTAAAATGGTGTAGCCACTGTGGAAAACAATATGGTGCTTTCTCAAAAAGTTAAATATAGAATTACCATATGACCCAGTAATTCCACTTCTAGGCATATACCCAAAGACAGTAAAAACAGAGTCACAAACATGTATTTATACATCAGTGTTTACACAGCATTGTTCACAATAGCAAAGAGCTAGGAACAACCCAAGCGTCCACTGACAATGAATAAACAAAATGTGGTACATGTACACAATGGAATATTATTTGACCATCAAAAATGCATTTATAAGACATGCTGCCACAAGGAAGAACCTTGAAAACATTGTGCTCAGTGAAATTGTCAAGCCACATAAGGACAATGTTAAGTGATATTGATTCTAAGAGGTGAATAGGAACAGTAAATTCACAGAGATGAAAAGAAGATCATGGGGAATGGAGGGAGGGGGGAGATGAGACAAGGGGAGAAAGGAGAGTGCTTGTTTGTAAAAAATTTTTTGAAAGTAGCAGTAAAACATAAAAAACAAAGTAATTAAATTTTAAAAAGAGAAACGTAACCAGCCCATTTTCCCATCATTATTGCCATTACTATTATTATTATTTACTGTGGCAAGGTAATAAATTTAACTCATAACTACGCACAGAAAAACATAATTTATTAATTTTGTCTATAGTTAATCTGGTCTTCCTACTGAGTCCCACCCTCTAAGTGTAGGACCCTCTGCCCCAAGTTCTCCTCCACACAAGGTAATTAAACTAAACGTCCATTAGGATTTCAACCTTAGTCCAATCCTATAGTGTGAATACCTCTCGTGGGTGCTGTACAATCCCAACAGGGCCAAGTGCTCGGTCTCTTAGGCATTTCCATCTTCTGCTCTCCCTCCCAGATCCTTTCTCAGATGGTATCAGTTATATGTTGGGTGACAGAGAGGAGGACGAGGGGTCCTTGGGCACAGGGTTCCCTCACGCTCTGATTTCTGTGTCATCGTCCCTTTCCCACAGGGTTGGTGCTTGTCCTGCTCACATTTGCAGCTGGAGTCAGTGGCTGGACCATCTCTTGGAATTCCTAGGAAGATTAAAAAAAAAACACAAACAAACAGGACTAGAGCAGTGGAGCTCTACCAGCCTTTCAGAAGTCGTCTTCACACAGCCGCAAAGGTCACCAACCGCCCCACCAATTTCTAACAGAACAGGCAAGTTCTGCTTACTTTAAAAGTTTATGTAAGTGGAACCATACATGTATTTTTGTGTGTCTGTTCTCTTTTGCTTCACAGCATGGGTGTGAGAGCCATCTGTGCTGTTGAACACAGAGCAACATTTTGTCCATTTTTCTGAATCGTACCCATTTTGTGAATATACCCCACAATTTGGTCACTCTACTGTTGGCGGTCATCTGGGTTGCTTCCGGTTTGTATCTGTTATGACTGGTGCTACTGGCATGATTTTTGTACTCGAATTTTGTTATCAGTATGTACACGTTTGGTGTGTAGATAATAACTAAGGGTGGAATCTCTGGTTCAGAGTTTAGGTGTGCTGAGCTTTAGTAAATATTGCCAGTTTCCAAAATGATTGCATCAGTTTCCACTTCCACCAACAGCTTATATGAGTTCCAGTTTCCTCACATCATTGTCAACACTTACTATATCAGGTTTCTGAAATTTTAGACATTCTGGTTGGTGTGAAAATGGAAGACTTTAAATATTCAGTTCAATCCACATTAGGAGTCTATGATATGCCAGAGTTCGAGTAGATTGTCTTAGATGCGAAGATGAATTAGACCCAATTCCCTGTCCTCCAGGACCTTCTTCCCATTTATGTAACATTTAAACCCATGACTTAATTACTTCTTTTCCCCCAAGTCAACGATACTTACCTAAGAAATTGGCTGTATGCAGGGACGCTCTTCCAGCATCTTTTATAGGCTGCAGGAGGGTACCACAGAATTCTAGATCCAAACACAGGTGAAAAACTTGCTCTACAGTTTTTGCATAATTAACTCAATTACCCTAAGGGAAAACTAGCAGCAGTTGACAAGCTAACAAGTTTCTCATTAACAATATGCCTGGAAATTGCTTCAGTCATAAAAAGACACTAAACATTTTCACTAATTCAATTAGAAGGGAATTTCCCTATAAATAAAAGAAATTCAAAATAAAATTGTTGCTTGAGTCAGCATGTCAGGTTACCAGTCTATACTGAAAGTAATTACAGAATGACAATAATGGAATATCTTTGAAGATATAAATCTAAATAATGACCTATTTCAAGTTGCTAATCCAAATGAATAATTTACTCAATAGGGAAGGGAAGAGGTGAGCAATGTTTTGTGATGTGGACCTTTCTTTGCCCAACTTGGAAACTGAGGTCCTTTCCATTCTCAGGACTTGGCAAACAGAGCAGTTCTCCCGCCTTCCAGGGACAGGAGGAACAAAGGAGAGGAGAAGAACGAAAGGGCAAGGTAGCCTTAAGTGGTGACAACATCATTGGAAGACTGTGATCAGCCCCAGGGCCCAAGGCGGCCCGCTCCGAAGTCAGGGATGAGCCCGCAGCCTGGGGACGGTCTCACCCAATCCCTGAGTGTGCCCGGGTCACACGCTGCCTCTCTGCTGAGCTCCGGGGCCCGTGATTAGTGCCGCCTTTGCATCATTGGAATCTAGATAGAGACTTGCCACATGGCTGAGCTCGGCCGCCTCACCTCCACAAGCCTTGCCTGAGCGCACAGGTGCTGTGCAGGTGGGCAGGTACCAGGCTGTGAGTGACACCACCGGCTGCTCCTCACATGTCATCGATGAGCCCCAAACATCTTTTCCCCAGAACTGCTATTATCCTACCTGTTCATCCATGAGGCCTGGAACTCTGCCTTTATGCCCCCGCAGTCCTTCTGGAGTCTGCAATATTCCTGGGTGGCCCAGGGACTGAGGCAGGGTGAGTGGGCTCAGAGTGAACAGGACAGAGCAATGGGTTCTTCAGGGAAGGAGGGAGAGGCTGATCTCCTCCACAGCTGGGCCTAGGACCGATGTCACGCAGTTATCGCGTGAGTACACACCCCTTGCTAGTGAAAAGTGAAAAGAGGAAGAGGTGGAAAAGGCAAAGAGCATTTCTCAACTCCAGGCCCCTTGATTCTCACCCAAGGAAGCCTGGGGTCTGGGGCTCATGGGCTGGTGGTGATGCCCGTATCTGCTGTGTTTCTACAATTACATTATCACCCCGCAGTTCTGCCTTGGTTTTCAAATCTCACTGTTGGGAATCTGAAATGCAGCTGTCTTAGTTTCCTAGGGTTACCACAGAGAAAGGCCACAAAGCAGTGGCCAAGGCCAAGATCTGCTGGGGCCCTTCCTGCCTTCTCCTGGTTTCCAGTGAGTCCTGCAATCCTTGGGCATCAGCCCCTGCCTCCATTGCCACATGGTTCCTCCCCTGAGTGTGCCCCATTCACTCCTTCTTAACAGGACACAGCCCCCCAACACCAGCTCTGCCTTCAAGGACTCTATTTCCAAATATGTCACTTTCACAGGGCCAGGAGTTAGGACTTGAACATGTCTATGGAGGACACAAGTTCCAGGGTGCCAATGCTGCCATTATGCAAAATACCAGAAATGGAAAGGCTTTTATAAAGGGGGTTTATTTGTTACAAAGTTATGGTCTTAAGGCCATGCAAACATCCAAACAAAGGCATCAATAGTAGGGTACCTTCACTGAAGAACAACAATGGTGTCTGGAAAACCTCTGTTAGCTGGGAAGGCACGTGGCTGGCGTCTACTTGCTCTTTGATTGCGTTTCAAAATGGCTTTCTCCAAAATGAGTCTCTAAGCTGCAGCTGCTCTGAGCTCCTTCTGTTTGTGAGCTCTTACAGGGCTCCAGTGAACTAATCAAGACCCACACTGAATGGGTGGGGCCACACCTCCATGGAAATAATCCAATCAAAGGTATTGCCCACAGCTGGGTGGGTCACAGCTCCATGGAAACAACCTAATCACCACTAATAAGTCAGCACCCACAAGATTGCATTAAAGAACATGGCATTTTGGGGGACATAATACATCCAAACTGGTACAACACATATTAAAAGACATTATGTTAACACAGTTGAATCATTTGTTGCTATTATTTGATGACTGGTTCTTCTCACAGACAATATAGTATTCTCAGCAAAACCTAAAGGACCTGTCTCAAGTGGGTGTGAACATATAACTATTCACCTGCCAAGGTCACACCTTAAGGTGAGCTGTGTGGTGCAGATTCAGAAAATGAGATAAATGCATGTACAAATATGCCCTGAATATTTTCATTAGAAAGTTTTGCTTGTAACATTTTCATTGGTAGAGCATATAAGATAGGCCAAATTTGATGATTTTCATATCCTTAGAAATAGAGAGCGATTGCTAAGTCAATGGGCCTGGAGTTATTATTAAGCAAGGATAGAAAATGCAAAGAGGAACATCTGCAATCATAAGTTTTCAGCACCCCTTTCCTCCCTGTTGGGGTATAGAATTGAAAACCACTTTCCTTACCTTATTTAATTAACCTGCCACTTTATTCTGGAGCTCTGCTAATTCATGATCCAAAAGGACTGATTCATGGTGCATTGTGAGGACAGACGCTGGATGCAGAATAGAATTAAGCATAATGTAAGAATAGGATCATTTTAATTAACATTAATTACAAAATGAATTCAGAAAATTATTTCCTACGTAAGCATGAAAATCTGTGGTTTATTGAACTGACTTTTTTATCAGACTAGAATTTCCTGTTTTGTCTTTCTGAAGAGTTAAAGTAATATTGAATAGTAATAGTAATCTTTTACTAGTACATATTATTAACCTGATATTGTGCTACTATTCCATATTAATATTGAATTATGGCAACTATTTCCTAACATGCAGGAAAAAGTTTAAAGAGCAGAAATTACTCAATTTAAAGTTCTCCTTCCATATGTTCTGCTTAAGCCTCGCTCACTTGCTGCCAATAGATGTCTAGATGAATTACCAAAATGAGTATCAGTGGCAATTACTCAAACCTGTTTTCACAAAATTACTTAATGCATTTTAATTTTTTTGCAGTCTGGAAGTTTTCCTACATGTAATATGAATTATGATTATATGTAAATTTGTTCTTAGCTTATACGATAGAATTAAAACATGTCAGTATTTCATGATGGGCTTCATGGCTTCCAGGAGTTAGTCAGTGTGAACCAATTTGAACATTTTAGGGCCACGTTCTCAGCATCAGGTTATTTGACCTGGGGAAAGAATTGAATAGAGTGACCAGTTTTGCCTAACTCTGAGGTTAGGATTCCCTTTCAGTTGAGGAGCTACCTGACATATTGTTTTAGATTCTTAATTTTCCAGTATTGATGAGAACTTGACCTCCTATTCTCTTAAGTATAACTCTTCTAAGGGCCCTTGATAAACAGTGTGGGATGGTAGTGGGCAGGGAGGGGGAGGGGCAGGATCTGAGCCAAAGTCCTTTATGAAGTTTCATTACTCGAAAGGAGAAAGTGAGCAGTGCCTGAGGAACATGCAGGACAAAATGAAGCATGCAAATATATGTATTATGAGAGACCCAGAAGAAGAGAAAGAGAAAGGGACAGAAAGAACATTTGAAGAAATAATGCCCAAAAACTTGCCAAAATTTATTAATAACATGAATATATACATCCAAGAAGTCCAATGAGCTCCAATTAAGACAAGTTTAGAGATCTACACCAAGATATATAGTGTTTAAATTGTTGAAAGACAAAGAGAGGATCCCAAAAGCAACAAGACAGAAACACCTCATCACATATAGGAGAACCTCAAGAAGACTAAGTGCCAATTTCAACAAGGCTAAGCAAAACTCAGTTAATACTAAGCAAGACTCAGTGAGACTAAATGCCAAACAGTGGAGGCCATAAGGCAGTGGGACAATATATTTAAAATGCTGAAAGTGAAAAAATGATAGCCAAGAATTCTATATCCTGAAAAACTCATCTTAAAAAACAAAAGGACAGTTAAGATATTGTCAGATAAAGAAAAGCTGAGAGAGTTTATCAGCACTAGACCTACCTTACAAGAAATGCTAAAGAGATTTCTTCAGGTTAAAAGGAGAGAACACTGGACAGTAGTTTGGGGCCATATGAAAAAATAAAGATGCCTGGTAAATCTTAATGCAAGCATTACTGTATTCTTGTTATAAAAATTTTTACTTTTTAAAAGGTCTAAAATATAAATGCATCAGAATTAATCATATTTCTATATTAATGGCACACAAAATATAAAGACATAATGCATGACAAGAACAACATAAAGGGGGACAGAGGAGAAAAGGAGCAGCGATTGTTAATGCTATTGAAGCAAAACTGGCATCAATTCAAATCAGATGTTATAGAATTAGGATGTTAAATATAAACCCCATGACAACCACAAAGGAAATATGTAAAAAATATACAATAAAGGAAATGTGAAAGGTATTGTTCTGGTTTGCAAATGCTGCAGTTATGAAATATACCAGACATGGATTGGCTTTTATAAAAGGTTTTATTTTTTTTTTACAAAGTTACAGTCTTAAGGCCATAAAAGTGTCCAAGCTGAGGCATCAACAACAGGGTACCTTCACAGAAGAATGGCCAATGGCGTCTGGAGCGCCTCTGTTGTCTGGGAAGGCACGTGGCTGGTGTCTTCTTCCTTTGTTCCCAGGTTGTGTTTCAAAATGGCTTTCTTCCAGGACATTTCTCTATAGGCATCTGGAAGTATTCTCTTAGTTTCTTCCAGGTAAACTCTGGACTAGCAAAAGTCTACTTTCAATGGCTACCTCCAAAATGTCTCTCTTGGCTGCAGCCCACATCAGGGGTCTGCAACTCCAAGTATGTCTAAGCCTCAGAGTCAGCAAGCATCTGGGCCTGTGGGGCTCTCTTCAAAAGTGCTCCAGTGATTTAAATCATGACCAGATTGAATGGGCAGGGTCACAGCTCCATGGAAATAATCTAATCAAAGGTACCACCCACAGATGAATGGCTCACATCTCCATGGAAACAGCCTAATTCAAAGATTCCAACCTAATCAACATTAATACCTCTGCCCCCACAAGATGCATTAAAGAACATGATGTTTTGGGGGACATAATACGTCCAAACCAGCACAGGTGTCAAGCTGTTTCACTAAGAAACATCAACAGTACACCAAACAAGGCAGTAGTGGAGGGAATGAGGGACAAAAAAAGGTATGGCATGCAAAAACAACGACAAGAAGCCTGAAATAAATCCCCCCTCATCAGTAATTACTTTGAATGTGAATGGATTAAACTCTCTAATCAAGACACAAATTGGAAGAATGGATTAAAAGGCATGATCCAACTATATGTTGTTTACAAGAGACTCACCATAGACCCAAAGACACAAAGTGAAAGTATGGCCCAAATATCCCATACAAAGAGTAAACAAAACGAGCTGAGGTGGCTATACTACTATTAGACAAGACACACTTTAAGTAAAAATCTATTTCAGGAGATAAAAAGGGCACTATTTATTAAAAAAAGGTCAATCCACCAAAGATATGTAACAATTATAAACATATATACACCCAATCATAAGGGCAAAAATACATTGACAAAACTGAAAGGTGAAATAGACTGGTCTACAGCAATAGTCAAAAACTTCAATACACCACTTTCAGTAATGGATAAAATTTCTAGACAGATCAATAAGGAAACATAGAATATGTACAGTCCTATAAATGAACTAGACCTAATAGACATATACAAAACACTGCACTCAACCACAGCAGAATACACGTACTTGTCAAATGCACATGGAACATTCTGCAGGACAGATGATACGTTAGGCCACAAAATAAACTCAATAAATTTTAAAAGATGGAAATCATACATAGCATCTTCTCTAACCACATTGGAAAGAAGCTGGAAATCAACAATAAAAGGAAAATTGGAAAATTCACAAATGTATGGAAATTAAACAACACACTCCTAAACAAACAAAGGTTCAGGGAAGAAATCATTAGGGAAATTAGAAAAATCTTAGACATGAATGAAAAGAAAAATACAACATACCAGAATCTACTGGATTCAACAAAAGCAGTTCTCAGAGGGAAATTTAAGGCTGTGAATGTCTTTATTAAAAATAGAAGAAAAATGTCATATAAATAAATTAAATGCACATCTTGAGGAATAAGAAAAAGAAGGGTAAAGTAAGCCTAAAGTTAGCAGAGGAAGGAAGAAAAATATTAGGGGAGAGATAAATGAAATAGAAAATAGGAAAACAATCAAGAGAAACAATGAAACCGCAAGCTGATTCTTTGATATCATCAATAAAATTGAGAAATATTTTGCTAGACTGACAAAGAAAAAAAGAGAGAAGACTCAAATAACTAAAATTCAAAATGAAATTGGAGGTATTACTACTGATCTTGAAGGATTAAATAAATGACTAATTGCATGACAACAAATTATAGAATCTGGAGGAAATGGACAAATTCTTAGAAATGCACAATTTTCCTAATATGACTCAAGAAGATATAGTAGATTTCAATAGACCTATAACAAGTTGAGATTGAAACAGTAGTCAAAAACCTCCCAAAAAAGAGTCCGGGTCTGGATAGCTTCACTGGTGATTTCTAACAAACATTCAAAGAATAAACACCAAGCCTTCTCACACTGCTCTAGAAAATTGAAGAGGAGGGGATTCTTCCTAAGTCACTCTATGAGGCTAACATTACCCTGATATCAAAGTCAGATAAAGACAACCCAAGACAACAAAACTACAGAGCATTTCTCTTATAATTATAGATGCAAAAATCGTCAACAAAATAACAGGAAATCAAATTTTCTATTAATCCCACCACTACCTAGTGGGACTTATCCCAGGAATGCAAAGGTGGTTCAGCATAAGAAAATCAATCAATGTAATATATCACATATAAAGAATGAAGGAAAAAAAATCACATGACCATCTCAATGCAGAAAAGGCATTTGACAAAATTCAACACCTTTCAAAATAAAAACTCAGAAACAGGAACAAAAGGTAACTTTCTCAACATACTAAATGCCATATATGAAAAGTCCACAGCTAATATTACACTCAATATGTGAAAGGCTGAAAGCTTTCCCTCTAAGATCAGTAACAAGTCAAGGCTGCCAACTTTCAGCACTTGTATTCAACATTGTACTAGAAGATTTAGCCAGAGCAATTAGGCATGAAAATGAATTAAAATGCATCCTGATTGGAAGGGGACCAGTAAAACTATCTCTATTCACAGGTGACCTGCTCCTTTATATAGAAAATACCAAAGAATCCACAAGAAAATTACTAGAGCTAAAATTCAACAAAGTTACAGGCTACCAGGTTAACATACAAAGAACAATCTGAAATGGAAATTAAAAAATATATAGCCCATTCACAATAGCATCCATAAGAATAAAACTCCTAGAAATATTTTTAAACAAGGAGTTCCTGTACACTGAACACTACAAATACTGCTGAAAAAAGTTAAAGAAAACCTGAACAGTTGTCAAGACAGCCTGTATTCATGGGCAGGGAGACTTAAAATTGCTAAGATGTCAATACCACTAAAATATAACTACAGATGCAGCACAGTCTCTATCCAAATCCCCGTAGCAATTGTTGCAGGAATAGAAAAGCCAATCATCAAATTTATATGGAAGGGCAAGGGACCCCAAATAACTAAAGCTATCTTGAAAAAGAAAAATGAAGTTGGAGGACTAGCACTTCCCAGTCTTAAAACTTATTACAAAGCCATAGTAATCAAAACAGCATGACACTGGCACCAAGGACAGACATATAGACCACTGGAATTGAATTGAGAGCTCAGAAATCAACCCTCACATTTATGGCCAGCAGAATTTTGAGGAGGAGGCAAAGACCATTCAACTAAGAAAGAACAGTCTCTTCAACAAATGGTGCTGGAAACATTGGATCTCCATTTGAAAAAAAAAATATCAAGGAGGATCCCAACCACACACCTTATACAGAAATCAACTCAAAATGAATCAAAGGCCTAAATATAAGAGCCAGAACTATCAAACTCCTAGAAGAAAATGTAGGGTAGCATCTTCAGGACCTTGTGTGAGGCAATGTTTTCTTAGACTTTACATACAAAGCAAATGCAACAAAAGATAAAATAGATAAATTTGACCTCCATCAAAATTAAAAACTTTTGTGCCTCAAAGGACTTTATCATGAAAATAAAATGACAACCTACACTATGGAAGAAAATATTTGGAAACCACATATCTGACAAAGGTATAATATCCAGAATACATAAAGAAATACTCCAACTTAACAAAAAAGACAAACAACCCAATTAAAAATGGGCAAGAGACTTGAATAGACATGTCTCCAAAGAAGATATACAAATGGCCAGAATGCACATGGAAAGATGCACAACATCATCAACCATTAGGGAAATGCAAACCAAAACCACAATGAGATACCATTTCACACCCATTAGAATGGCTACTATCAAAAAAAAAAAAGCAGAAAGTAACAAGTGTTGGAAGGATGAAGAGAAATAGGAACACTCATTGCTGGTGCAGCCACTGTGGAAACATGTTTGGCAGTTCCTCAGGAAGATAAGCACAGAAATGCCATATGATCAGGCAATCTTGCTACTAGTTATATACCTAGAAGAACTGAAATCAGGGACTCAAACAGATATTTGCATGCCAGTGTTCACAGCAGTATTATTCACCATTGCCAAAAGATGGAAGTGACTTGTTCTGGTTTGCTAATGCTGCTGTTATGCAAAACACCAGAAATAGATTGGCTTTTAGAAAGGGAGTTTTATTTGGTTACAAGTTACAGTCCTAAGGCCATAGAAGTGTCCAGCTAAGGCATCAACAAGAAGATGCTGTTCTAGTTTGCTAATGCTGCTGGAATGCAAAACAACAGAGATGGATTGGTTTTTATAAAAGGGGTTTATGTGGTTACATTGTTACAGTCTTATGGCCATAAAGTGTGCAGGGTAATACATTGGCAATCGGGTACCTTCACTGGAGAATGGCCAATGGTGTCCGGAAAACCTCTGTTAGCTGGGAAGGCACGTGGCTGGCGTCTGCTTCAAAATTCTGGTTTCAAAATGGCTTTCTCCCAGGACATTCCTCTCTAGGCTGCAGATCCTCAAAAATGTCACTCTTAGTTGCACTTGGGATATCTGTCCTCTCTCATCTTCTCCGGAGCAAGAGTCTGCTTTCAATGGCTGTCCTGTCTTCAAACTGTCTGTCATCTGCAGCTCCTGTACTTTCTTCCAAGTGTCCCTCTTGGCTGTAGCTCCTCTTCAAAACATCACTCACAGCTGCACTGAGTTCCCTCTGCCCATCAGCTCACTTATATGCTCCACTGATCAAGGCCCACCCTTAATGGGTGGGGTCACGCATCCCTGGAAATATCTCATCAGAGTTATCACCTATGTTGGGTGGGGCACATCTCCATGGAAACACTCAAAGAATTCCAATCTAATCAGCACTAAAATGTTTGCCCCACAAGATTGCATCAAAGAATATGGCTTTACCTGGGGGACACAATACATTCAAACCGGCACAGATGCCTTCATTGAAGACCAGCCAATGGCATCCAGAAAACTTCTGTTAGTTGGGAAGGTATGTGGCTGGCATCTGCTCTGGGGTTCTGGTTTCAAAATGGCTTTTTCCAAAATGCCTCTGGGCTTGTCTCTCTTAGCTGCTCTGGAGCAAACTCTGCGCTAGCATCTCCAAAGCAGTCAGTTCCCAAGCATCTCTCCAGAAGTGTCCTTCAGCTGCAGCAGGGAGCTCCTTCTGCCTGAGCTCTTACAAGACTCCAGGGATTTATTTAAGACCCACACTGAATGGGTGGGGCAACACCTCAGCAATAATCTAATCAAAGGTGTTACCTGCAGTTGGGTGAGTCACATCTCCATGGAAACACTCAATCAAAAGTTTCCACCCAACAAGATTGGGTTAAAAGATCATGGCTCTTTTGGGGGGACATAGTACATCCAAACTGCCACATAACCCACATGTCCATCAACCAATGAATGAGTAAACAAAATGTGATACAAACATACGATGGAATATTATCCAGCTGTATATAGGTAGCAAGTCCTGTGCATGTGACAACATGACTGGACCTTGAAGAATTTCTGCTGAGTGAAATAAGCCAGACACAAAAGGACAAATACTATGTGATCTCACTGACTTGAAACAATTAGAAAAAGCAAATTCATAGAGTCAGAATCTATGGATGGGGTAGGAATACAGCATGAGAAGTTAAGGCTTAAAATGTACAGGGCTCCTATTTGGAATGATGGGAATGTTTTCATAATGGATGGTGGTGATGGTAACACAATATTTTGTAAGTAATTACCAGCACTGAAATATATATATGAATGTGATTAAAAGTGGGAAATATTAGATTGTACATATGGCAACAATAAATATTTTTTTAAAAGATCCATGGAACTACACTCCACAGTGAGCCCCAAGTCAAACCATGGACTGTAGTTGATAGTACAATTGTCAAGATGTACTAACATTAATTGTAACAAATGTTCCACACCAATGCAATGTGTAAATAATGTATTTTAAGCATGTTTGTTCTGTAAAACACAGACTTCTCTAATAAAGAAAACTATTTTTAAAAATTCATATGGAATCACAAGGGGCCCCAAATAGTCAAATCATTATTTAAAAAGAACAAAGTTCGAGCTCTCACACTTCCAAATTTCAAAACTTATTTCAAAGCCAGAGTAATGGAAACAGTGTGGTACTGGCATAAAAACAGACATAGAGACCAATGGAATATACTTGGGAGTTCAGAAATAAACTCTAATATGTATGTACAACTTATTTTCAACAAGGTGTCAAGTGCATTAATTGGGGAAAGAATGACCTCTATAACAAGTGGTGCTGAGAAACCTGGATATCCACATGGAAAAGAATGAAATTGGACCCCAACTTCATACCACATACAAAAAATTTACTCTGAATCGATCAAGGACCTAAACATAAAATCTAAAACCATAAACCTAGAGCGGTGTGGGGGGAGTCTGTAACCCTGGACTTGGCTGCTATTTCTTAAATATTACCCCAAAAGCATGAAGAACAAAATAAAAGCAATAGATAAAAAGTATTTCATCAAAATCAGTAACTTTTATATATCAAAGCATATTACCAAACAGTGAAAACACAAGCTACAGAATGAGAGAAATTAATTGCTAACCATATATCTGATAAGAGTTTAATATCCAAAGTATGTAAAGAACTGGTACAACTCAACAACAAAAAGACAAATAACCCAGTTAAAAAATGGATGAAGGGCTTGAATAGATATTTCTCCAAAACAGATATGAAAATGGTCAATAAGCAAATGAAAGGATGCTCAACATCACTGGTCATCAGAGAAATGCAAATCAGAAGCACAATGAAATTCCACTTCACACCTGCTAGGATGACTAGTATTCTAAAAATAGAGAATAGTACGAGTTGGTGAGGATGAGGAGAAATTTGAACCCTTATACATTGCTGGTGGGATTATAAAATGGTGCAACCAGTGTGGAATTCAGCTTGGTGCTTTCTCATCAGGTTGAACATAGTATTACCATATTATCCAGCAACCCCACTTATTGGTACATATCGAAAAGAACTGAAAGCAGGGACTTGAACAGATATTTGTACTGTAATGTTCATAGTGACATTATTCAAATTGCTAGAAGATGGAAGCAACCCAATTGTCCTGCAACAAATGAATGGATAAACAAAATGAGGTATGTACAGCCAATGGAACCTTATTCACCCACGAAAAAGGAGTTCTGACACATGCGATGCGAGGTTGAAGTCTGAAGTCATGTTGAGTGACATAAGCTAGGCACAAAAAGACAAACGTCGTCTTATTCCATTTATATAAAATGCCTGGAATAAGCGCATTCGTAGACAGATAGCAGACTGGAAGCTGGGAGGACCTGGGGGTGAGGGGAATGGGCAGCTATCACTTAAGGGGTGCAGAGTTTCTTTTTGAGGGGATGGAAAATTTGGTAATGGATGCTGATAACGGTAGCACAATATTGTGAATGTAATTAATACCAATGAACTGTATACTTGAAAATGGCTAAAATGGGAAATTTTGAGTTGTGTATATATTACTACAACACAAAGTTTTTAAAATGTTTGCTCTGAAATGCACATTAAATGATGAACAAAGTGAATATAATAAAATATAAGTCCCTAGAGTCCATCAGGTTTCAGCTTTCTATGAAGCACACGATCAGAGTACCACTTGGGTTTTCTAAAGTGTGTCGACATGCAAAGGAAGATATTTGTTAAGATTTTATCAGATGAACAGAGCAGTTTTTGTGAACGAATCTCATCTTGCAGATTTGTCAAAGGACATTCTTAGCCTAAATAAAATAGCTTATTTAACTAACATTTTTTCATACTTGTAAATTGAAAATTTAAAAACACTAAAAATGTATAAAACTTATATGTATATAAATGTAACAAATATTATGGGTCCAAAGCAAAATACCAACTTTGCAAACGTGAAGATAAGTGATTGACATGTGTTGCTTAGTCGAGGTTGTTAGTAAACTGTTAAGATTAAAATGGAGAAATATACATGTGTTGAAAGGAAAGCTTTAGCTTACTATGTAAGAAAAGAAGATGCTCAGGGAAAAGACATTCCAAAGTCCAGAGCCCCACTCTCAGCAGACCGAATGGCTTTGCATCAAAACCTTTAGCTCACCCGGAGACCTGTTCACCCGTCCGGACAGATCACGCGCGTTAGATGTGGGTCATCCCCTGCCTCTGAGGTTCTCGTCTCAAAAGTGTTGATTGCTTCCCTTAAAAACATCTCTGCTGAAATCCAGAAGAGATTGAAATCCAATTTTTTTTTAAAGAAAACTAATCTAACTCCAAAACTAGCTTATGGGGTTTTTAATAGGATTTTAGCTATTTTCTCTACTACTTGATGGATTTATAAAACCACCCAGAAATTGATTTAAAGGTTTCTGATGTATCCAGTGTCTGCAACCATCCTAGGGCTCAGATGAAACTGACAATGAATCCAAATTAGATGGTGTTTATTCCATAAAATTTTTAAAAGAATCACTGTGCCAGTTTGAATGTATTATGTTCCCCCAAATGCCATTATCTTTGATGTAATCTTGCGTGGGCAGAAGTATCGGTGTTGATTATATTGTAATTCTCTGAGGGTTTCCATGGAGACGTGCCCCACCCAACTGTGGGTGATGACTCTGATTGGGTAAGTTCCATGGAGGTGTTACCCCACCCATTCAGGGTGGGTCTAAATTCAGTCACTGGAGCCACATAAATGAGCTGACAAACAGAAGGAGCTCAGTGCAGCTGAGAGTGATATTCTGAAGAGGAGCCACAGCCAAGAGGGACAGTTTGAAGAAAGCACAGGAGCTGAGAGAGAAGCTGCAGCTTATAGAGACATTTTGGAGACGGCTGTTGGAAGCTGATGCAGACATTTTGGAGAAAGCCATTTTAAAACACAACCTGAAAGCAAGCCACGTGCCTTCCCAGCTAACAGAGGTTTTCCGGACACCACTGGCCATCCTCCAGTGAAGGTACCCGATTGCTGATGTGTTACCTTGGACACTTTATGGCCTTAAGACCGTAACTGTGTAACCAAATAAACCCCCTTTATAAAAGTCAATGCATCTCTGGTGTTTTGCATTCCGGCAGCATTAGCAAACTAGAACAATCACCATAAAGGAAACTATTTAAATGATTAGAGTTTCTTTTACTTATCCTGCTTTTAGATTAGGTTGATCCAAATTGATCCATCTGAAAATAGGGCTTTGGGAAGGAAGGTTCTTCCCTGGCTTGGTTTTCCTTCTGATGAAATCAAAGGAGGAACTCGCTGATGTTGGGAATCAACAGGGTTCGTACAACAGATGTCCTTGTGCTTCCTCTCCACCCTAGACTGCGAAACTCTGTAACAGTACCAGGCAGAAATTAAAGCGAGCACAAAAGGGTGGGAAACAGCTGCTTTGGGAGACTACTCTTCAAAAATGTAAGCCTCAGAATCGGTTGAGCAGCTTTGCCACACACCCAGGTATCGGGAAGTTTTATCCTGGAGAATATAAAGGCATCTGTCCTTCAGCAGTGCGGGGACCTTGACCCGTAAATGAAAAGGAGGGGCCGGGAGGTCGGGAAGGGGTGTTGGCTCAGAGCGGAGCAGAGGAGGGACACTCGGGGCCTTTGGACGTCAGGCTTGGGCTGGGTGGGGAGGGAGGCCGAGCACTTGCCCAGGAGACGAGGGGGGGTCCGATGGGGCTGTCGGATGGGGTCTTCGTGCGTGCTCCAGGAAGTTCCGGTTATTCTTCTGCAGGAGCCAGTGCAGGGGAGCCGGAGGGTGGGCTGAGGTCGTCAGCCCACAAGGGAGGTGACAAGGCCCTTGGGTCGGGTCGGCCTCTCCCACAGGCAGCAGCTGCTACCATTGAGCGAGCCCCTCACTCAACCCCCTCACTTTAGAGGGTCCCTCCCCGGTCTTCTTCTGGCTCTCCCCCGCCCCTTAGAGTCGAGTGGGTGGGGCTAAAGCAGCCTGCCCACCTGGGGCTCAACCTTCCCTTCTAGATAGTGCCCTGTAGCGGGGATCCCAGAATCCCCTCCCCGATGGCCCTGAGCCTGCCTCCCGCAGCCTGTCCCTGAGGACGGAGCAGTCCGCAGGGTTCCTGGGGGGCCAGGGGCCGGGCAAGGGTGAGCGGACAGCTGGACATGCATTCGTGGGAGGCGCCTTTTGAGAGGGTTCCCGCCAGGGCTGGGCTCGTGCGATTTCTCACCTCTGTGGTCCAGAACAAGATTCCAAGGAGTTCAGCATTCTGAAGAAGAGCCTACCCCTCCAGCCTGTTCTGAAGGTGTACTTGTCAGAGCAGGAGAACAGAATGCATTTTATTTAACAGGATGTGAGCTTGACTTATCACGTTCACAAATTCCAAGAACAACAGAAAAGCAATGTGGGTGCTCCGGGTCTTGCCAACGTTGGGTGGGCACACGGAATATTCTAGATGGAACTGTTTAAGTGTATTCCTGAGAGCAGGTGCTCTCTGGTTCCTCCTTAGAACCTAGCACAGTGCCTGGCATGTTTAAGTACTCAAAAAGATTTATGGACTAAAGGAGTTTATTTGACATGTCCTTGCTATCAGGTGGTGAAAAATGCCATTTCTGGAGCATTCGCTCCCAGAGTGGGAGGAAGAGCCAATAACTCAAACAACAAACAGCAGAGAGGGCACTATTTCTGTAAATCTCTCAGCAGCACTTCTTCCACTCTGTAAATCCACAGTAAATATTATGTACCCTTATTAATTATATAATCCATAGATTATGAATTCCAAGAGTTTCATCAGTTTGTGCTGTCATTTTAAAATTTGTGATCAAATTTCTTTTAACATCATAAAAGTTCTCGTGAAAAGATGTTTTGCCACCTGGATAATTTAGTGTGTATCCTAATTGGTGGGCTCCAGCACTTGTCAAACGATTCACTTCCTTAGCTCTACAGGCTTGGCATCCTTCAAGTGTATTTTATCAGATTTAAATTTTATTCTAAAGTGTCTTTCAACTGGGAGATTCTTATTGACCTCAAATTCCAATCCACCCGTTACATTTTTTTTTCCATGTTTGGTATTTTGGGCAGTGCTTGCCATGGCATACTCTGCCTTCAAGTCCAAAAGCAAACGTCCAGGGGCCTAAACTCACTGCTTTCTAGAACCAGCAAAGGGCTCATGAGTGACGGCAGGAAACACTACATGTAGTCGTTTGGTAAATGAATGAGGGAATGAGTCTTCAAGACGCTGCCCAATTTCCATCAGTGTGTGTAAGTGTAAGTGTTCCAGTTTGCTAAAGCAGCCCAGATGCCATATACCAGGAAAGGGTTGGTTTTTACAATGGGGGTTTATTAGTTCATAAATTTACAGTTCTAAGGCTGTGAAAATGTCCCAGTTAAGGCATCAACAGGGCGACACCTTCTCTGAGGAAAGGCCGATGGCATCCAGGGCTCCTCTGTCACAGGGGAAGGCACATGGCTGGCATCTGCTGGGCCTTCGCTCCCAGGTTTCTTTGCTCTCAGGTTCTGGCTCTTTCAGTATCTCTGGGTCCTTGCTTGCATCTCCCAGGGCTTTTCTCTCCAAGCTCTCTGGTGCTTCTCTCTCTGAGCTCTCTGGTTTTGTTCTGCCCAGGAGGCCCGGAGAGGGACGCATTGAATAAACGAACAAAGGTGAGTATGATATTAGCAATCCCAGGAGGGATCCAGTATTCTAAAAACAGATTGTGAAATTCACATAAAGCTGTTATTTTACAAGGAGAAAGTAAATTCTGGGCCAGAGACACGAATTCCCTGAGGTACCCAGGCGCACGGCAGATGGAATCAGGCCCGTTTGCTTGCTGGCAGCGCCTGGTGCCTGGGCACAGACGCGGGGTGGCAAGAGGAGGCTGATTTTACGGAAAATGATTTCTTCCACCCCTTCTCTGCCGCTCTCTTTGGTTTATCACAAGAAAAAGCCAAGCCATGTAGGAAAAGAATATTTGCCCTTCGCCTTTCCCCCAGGAGTTTCTGTCTTTCCTAGAAAAAGGCCCATTTTCTCCCTTTTTACCCCAGTGTCCTGCCGCCCACCCTGGAGAGCTGCCTGCCCCTTGGATGGTGAGAGTTAGTTTGGGGTCACTGGGTGGAGGAGCAGCTCATGGGCAGCTGCCCGCCATCGGCGAGGGCGATAACCACCCTGTGGTCTTCAGTCCCTGTAGTGCATCGGGGCTCATGGAGACACCCGCAAACCCACAAACCCACAGCCCTTCTGGGTGAAGCCTGTGACAGCATCGGCCAAGTGTGCGCTGCATGGAACTACCTGAGAGCCCTGGGGCGGCTGTGACAGAGCACAGAACCACACTCGGTGGCTTAAAACAACAGGAAGTTTCCCTCCTGTTCTGGGGTCCGGAAGCTGAAACCGAGGTGCTGGCAGGCAGGGCTCTCTCCGCGGGGGAGGAGCCTTCCTTGCCCTGTCCTTGGCTTGCAGTTCAGTCTCCTTCCATCTCCACACATCCTTCTTCCCCAGGTCTGTCTGTCTCTCTGTCCAAATTCCCCTTCTTCTGAGGACACCTGTCATAGCGGGTTCATCTGGCCTTATCCTAGCTGAGCACGCCTCCCCAGGCTGCATTCCCAACAGGGTCCTATCCGTGGGACTGGAGTCATGACGATACACTGGAGCAAATTCTGTGTTTCTAGCTCCCACATTGTCCTGCTGGGTCCCCCAGTGCCCCTCAGCTGGGCGGGCGAGGTGCCACGGTGATCGTTTCGGAGTGGAGGAGACTGATGCTCAGGGAGTGGAGGAGAATGATGCTGTCACTGCTTTGGCCACCCAGCTCCCTGGCTCTGTCCTACAGGATGCAATTAAAATGAAAACTGACTGCCAGGGAAGAGAGCACAGTGCTTAGTATGCTAAGGAGATGCTTTGCCCTGAAGACTCTGCAAGGCTGGGAAGGAGAAGTTCATGAAAGTCCTTAGAAAAGATGGTTTAAGCAGGATGCAAGCTTTTCTGATTGTGCAGGGTTGGATTTTGAAGCCTTAAGTTACCAAGTGGTTGCAGTGTGCCAGCATCGAGCCAGCACTGCCTCGGTTAGATGATTCAGAGGAGAGAACGTTCGCCTGCTTTCAACCTAAAGCAGGAACAAAAGTAAAATTAGCTCAGTCCTTCCCTCCAAAATGAGGAGGACCATCGCGTGCCCAGAAATGAGGCTCTTTTCTCCTAAAATCTAATCTGCTTGCAATAATAAATCTCCAAGCACCTGCTCTATTTCTATGTGTCAGGTACTGTTCTGAGTAACTCTACAGACTAACTTATTTAATCTTCACAGTGACTCCAGGACTGTAGTTGGATAATTATGCCCGTATTACAGAGGAGGAAACTGAGGCGACACAGCCGGGGCCAGCGGAGACGGATTTGCACCTTCACCCACTCCTGCTGAGCTCCCGCACCCCTGATGTAAGGCACAGTGGGTGTTTCTCTGGGTGGAACCTTAAAAGGGATCACATTTCCCAGTGGTCAGTGTCCTCTCACAAGGGTGGCTGCCATGTGTGCGCCGCGTGACTCAGGGTGGGATGGGGTGGGGAAGCCCAAGGCCCTGTATCTCTGAAGCTCCCAGATACGCTAGACGCCAACACCCCCCGCCCTCTTAGGTGCTTCTTGCCGGGAATCCGGGGTGGGGGTGAAACGAAGCTGAGACCACAGAGGAAGCCAGCTGCAGGGAGCCATCGTGGCTCAGCCTCTCAAGAATGGGGTTGAGTAACCTGGGCAAGAAGTCACCACTTCCCTCCAGACAGCGCCCTCAAAACCACTCCATGGAAACACACATGCACAAACACACACACATAACATGCATAAAAGGCCTGAAAGGACATGCACCAACGTAAAATTAGCAGGTACCTTGTAATGGCAAGGTAACAATGGGTCTTTTTTTTCATTTATGTTGTTGAGAAATTTTCTAGATTAAGCATATTTGCTTTTAAAATTACATGGGAAATAATAGGCATTGCTTTTTAAACGAGAAAATGTGCAAGAAAATCAATTACAAAAAATAAAATTAACCGATATACTGAACCTTGCCATGAAGAAGATGATCTTCAAACATATTTTTCTTAATGTACAATGTTATAATTTGAGTTTGGTTACTAATTGAAGACTTACACAGAGAATCAAAAATTATAAACTTCTGTAACAGGGTTGGCAAACTTTCTGTAAAGGTCCCAATAGTACATAATCTAGGCTTTCTGGGTCCCTCTCACTCAAGCCATTGCAGCATGAAATTTGCCATAGATGACACAGAAACAAATGCACATAGGTGTAATTTATATTTATAAAAACAGGGAGTGAGCCAGATTTGGCCCATAGGCTGTAGTTTGCTGATCTCAATATAAAATATAATGCTCCAAGTCTTAGAGTTATAAATATTAAAGCTAAAAGACAGTCAAAGATCATCGAAGCCAAACTCCCTCAGTTTGTAGATCTTCCCTGGAGAGACAGAAGCAATATTTTGGAGTGGTAATAAGAACAGCCTTGAGTTTCAAATAGATCTGGCTTTGAGGTCCAAGGTACTTCACTTCTCTGGGCTGTAATTTCCTATCTGTAGAGAGGAGATAATAACAGCACCTCGTAAGGGTGTGTTAACAATCTAAGTTAATTGCTTAGCTCAAAATCTGGCACTTTGGAAGTGCTGGTTAAGCGCTGGCTGGTGTTAACACCTGTGCTCGCAGTTCCTTGCGGCAAAGTCAAGAACGTGCTTGGACGTCGCTGGAGCTTCCTGGCATCGGTCCAACAGTAACTGCTAAACTCGGCCCTCGGAATAAATGTGGAATAAAACAGAAGCCCTTGTTCCCGAGGCTTCTATGGTCTAGAAAGTAGGGGGGGAGATAGAAAATAAACTGTAAACAAATGCATACGTAGATAATTTCAGATAGTAAGGACTGTGTGAATAAAATGAAACAGCAATGAGATTGTCAAGGAAGGGACGGGGCTTTGCTCTCGATCTGCACTAACCGTCGTAATCACTCACCAATGGCTAGCTGTTTAAATTTAAATTGATTACAATGTAACAAAACAAACTTCAGTGCCTCAGTTACAGTGCCCATTTCAAGTGCTCAATAGCCAATTACTCAACAGTGATACCGATTGGACAGCATGGAAGACCATTTCAGTTATCAAAGAAAGTTCTACTGGATACTGTAACTCTAGATAGAGAAGTGGTAAGTAGACCGATGACAGCTACAGCTATATCAGATAGATGGGTGGCAGATAGAGAGTTAGACAGACAGACAGATAGACAGACATATAGATGATAGGTAGAAAACAGAAGATAGGGAAATGGGACAGGAAGATAATAGTGACAGAGTCAAAGGTAGAGATTAGACAGATGAATGGATAGATAGATTATAGATAGATATAGATATAGATGATTGTTCTAGTTTGCTACTGCTGCCGGAATACAAAACACCAGAGATGGATTGGCTGTTATAAAGGGGGTTTATTTGGTTACACAGTTACAGTCTTAAGGCCATAAAGTGTCCAAGGTAACACATCAGCAATTGGGTACCTTCACTGGAGGATGGCCAATGGTGTCCGGAAAACCTCTGTTACCCAGGAAGGTACGTGGCTGGTGTCTGCTCCAAAGTTCTGGTTTCAAAATGGCTTTCTCCCAGGACATTTCTCTCTAGGCTGCAGTTCCTTAAAAATGTCACTCTTAGTTGCACTTGGGATATTTGTCCTCTCTCAGCTTCTCCGGAACAAGAGTCTGCTTTTAACAGCCATCTTCAAACTTTCTTTCATCTGCAGCTCCTGTGCTTTCTTCAAAGTGTCCTTTTTGGCCTTAGCAAGCTCACTCCTTCTGTCTGATCTTATATAGTGCGCCAGTAATTTAATTCAGACCCACCTTGAATGGGCAGGCCAACACCTCCATGGAAATTATCCAATCAGAGTCATCACCCACGGTTGGGTGGGGCACATCTCCATGGAAACACTCAAAGAATTACAATCTAATTAACACTGATAGGTCTGCCCACATAAGATTGCATCAAAGATAACGCATTTGGGGGACATAATACATTCAAACTGGCACAATGATATATATAGATAGGTAGGTAGATAGACTATAGATAGTTGATAGATTGATAGACTATAGATAGATTGATATAGATAGGTAGATAGATAGATGACAGATGATAGGTAATTGATTGATAGATTGATAGATGCTAGAGAAGCAGACACGGATAGGCACAGACAGAACTACACAGATGAAGGGGGGCGTTCGTGCAGAGGTGGAAGTGTTAGTGTGCCAGGGAGGGAAGAGGAAGTGCAGAGCTTGAGAGTAGGATAAGCTTAGTTTTCTTGGAGATCAGACCATAGTGAGGAATTGAGGTTGAAGGCAGAGAGTAGGTCAGGTAAGTTCTTAGGAATTTGAGTTTTAAGCTAACAGCAAAGCAAGTCACTGGTGTGTTTTCAGTATGGAAGATTTTGACCTGATTTACATTATTTAGAGGTCAGTTTGGAGTGGAGAATGGAGAGCGGTGGACATGGACAGGTGGGGCCCTATGGGAGGCTGGAATAGTGGGTATTGATGGACATGGACAGGTGGGGCCCTATGGGAGGCTGGTATAGGAAACCAGGAGATAGGTCTGGTGACCTCAGCTGGAGGTAGCAATGGGGAAGATCAGAACGTACTTAGATTAGATTTTGAAGTCAACTCAACATGCTGATGAACTGGATGCGTAGCCTGAGAGACAAATGAGTATTGAGGCAATGGTTTATTATTTCTTAGTCTGAGTTGCCTGGGAATTTCTGTTGCTGGTTTCACCTGGACGCACTCTGAATTACCTGCATTTGACTTGAGTGCTGACTGGCCTGGGCTAGCTGGTACCGCTAGGGTGGCTGGGCCCCTCTTTTTATAACGTCTCTATCCGTAAAGAGCCCTGACACCTTCCCCCCATGGTGGTGGCTGCTCCAAGTGAGAAAGCCCCAGTGTGCAAGCGACTGTCCAGCCTCTGCTTGTGTCCGCTGGCCTGCCGCGGCCAGGCCCAGCACCGACGCGGGAGGGTCAGCCCCGGGATGATGAGAAGCATGATTCACTAGGACACGATGTGGCTCGTGTTACAGACAGGAAAGCCTGACACACGCCTTGCTGGGGATCCAGAAAGAAGTACGGGGTGAAGGAGTGAGGGAAAGCGGGAGAGGCAGTACTCCAGGAGGGAGTGGCTGAGACTTCTCCGGGCTGATTTTATTTATGAATATATCTATACAGACAGACAGATTCAGACGGCCAGGAAATCCAGAGCAGGCTCCATCATAATCCTTAGCATGAAATATCAAAGAACCAAAGTGAGCGCCTTAAAAGCAGCCAGAGAGAAATGATAGATTACTCAGAAATTAATGACAAATAGACTAACTGCTGACGTCTCAACTATAAAGATAAAGTCAGAAAGTAAGACAGTGTTTTCAAAAGCTGAGTGAAAGTGAACTGTCAATTATAGAATTCTTTATATTCAGTAAACCATCTTTTAAGAACACAGCTAAAATAGACACATTTTCAGAAAATTAATCATGGAAGGAGTTTGCAAACAAATGACTCTCACTAAGGGAAATCTTAAAGAATGCATTTCAGGGAATAGAAATGATTCCAGAAAGAAGTCTAAGATGTAGAAATCACTGACAAGAAAAGAAATTGAGCAATGCTATTTAAGATTTAATAAGTTCATTCCAAGGCTGGGCACAGAACTCTACATCCCAAATTTAGAGAATGCACATTCTTTTCAAGCTCATGTGGGGTATTTACAAAAAATCACAGTGGAGTAGACTGACAATAAGTCTTAATAATATTTATAGAATTGAAGTTACAGAATCCACAGACTAACCACAATACACTTAAGGTAAATACCTGTTACAAAATGACTGGAACAATAAATAGATCCAGAAATTAAAAACACTTCTGGATAATTCATAGGTCAAAAAAGAGAAATGTAAGAGAAATGTAAAATTCTTTTCATGAGAGAATTTGCTTCAGAAGAGAAAATGTAAAAATGCCTGGAATTCTTCAATCACAAAAATACAATTCAGGAAAACTTTTAAGTAACAGCTAAAAGGTACTTAGAAGAATGTTTGAAAATCAATGAGCTACTAAAAAATGAAAAGCAGAACAATTACTAAGAAATAGAATAGATAAAGCAATAAAATAACAGTGGAATAAATGAAATTGAAAACAAACATACCTGGAAAGGATCAACAAAATCAAAAGCATGTTCTTTGGAAAGGCTGGGAAGTTCTCAACCTCGGACCCAGCTGGTTGATGAAGGAGCAAAGCCAACAACACACATTTGCAAGGAAAGGGGGTGTGGGTGGTTAAGGCAAGTTCTGAACTTTAATCCACGTTTCTGTGGGCGTGGGCCCCATGGTAAACAGGACCCCAGGAAGATGCGATTAGCTAAGGTGAGGTCGGCTGAATCAGGGTGGGTCTTAGTCAGAATTACTGGAGGCTTTTTAAACCTGAGGCAGGGACCCGCAGAGAGGACACTGCATGTGACGGAGGCAGAGATGCGAGCTGAGGAACCCCAGGGACCACGGGGACCCAGCTGCAGAATGCTACCGGCTCTGGAGAGGAAGCACCCCTTGCTGATGCCTTGATTACGGGCTTCCAGTCCTCCAAACCATAAGCCAACAAATTCTTGTAGAGTCAACCCACTGTGTGCTACTTGTCACAGCAGCCCAGCAAACTAAGACAGTGGCTCATAACTACAAATAAAGGAGAGGTTGAAAGATAACTAGGACACTAAAACTACTTCATGACAATGTTGAAAGCTAAGAGGGAGTGAATTGTTTTCTAGAAATATAATTTGTAAAAGTTAACTCCAAATAAATATTAAATATTGCAAATGCTTGCATCATTAAATAATTTTAATAAGCAGCTAAGAACCTACCCATAAAAACATACCATACTGAGACTGTTTTATGGTGATAAAACTAGCAAACACTAAAGTTATAGATAATCCCAATGTATACAAATTCTTCCAGGGAATAAAATGAAAGAACATTCTCTAACTCATCCTATGAGGTGCCTAAAATCTTCATACACGTATGAAAAAAGGGAATATAGTTAGGAAAGAAAAATCACCTGTGATCTCAATGAGGAATATAGGTAAAAACATTTTAGCAAATAAAACATACAATGTTGTAAAAGTAGAATTCAATAAAGCCAATTGGGTTTATTCTGAGAGTTCCACAACAAACATTGGGAGATTAAGTAGTATGACACAATTACAAATTAAAGGACAGAATCTATATAACCCTTGTGATTCTTTTGACAAGATTCAACACACCTTGGTGATTAAAAAACAAGCAAAAAAACAAAAACAAAAACAAAAAACAAACCTCTTACTGAACTAAGAATAGAAAGGAAATTTCTAAATTTCTAAAGGGGACCAGGGGACCTCCCCCAAAACCAAACCAACCATTTTATTCAATGGTAAAACAAGGGCCTTGTTGTTTCCTTTAAAATAGGAAATGAGAGAAGCATTAGTATCACCTTTTCATAACATGATGGAGGGCTTGGCCATTGTAGCCAAAAGTGGAAAAGAAATCAATGTATAAAGATTAAAAAGGAAGACCCAAAACTGCCATATTTGTAAGCGAAACAATTGTCTGCATAAGAATCCCAAAGCATTTTAGAATAAGGTATCATAATTTAGAAAAGAATCCATCAAGGTCACTTGGAATAAGTCAATTTAAAAACTCAACTTTTAGATGTACCAAATACTCAATAATGCAATATAAAAAATAAAAATATTTTGTATTTAAATAGCAACATTAAAGTTCCCTAAGAATAAATGTAGCAAAAATATGTAAGATGTATATGGACAATTTTAGAAAATTGTATTGAAAATCATTAAAGACCTAAATACTTGGAAAGATATACTACAATCTCAAATAGGAAGACTAATTAGAAAAAAAAAGTCAGATTACCCCAAGTTCATTTTTATAGTCAATATGAGCCTACTATAATCCAAAATTTCCAAGAAACTTGACAAGCTGATTCCAAATATCATATAGAAGAATGAAGGGCCCTAAAACAATGTGGTATAATATGTCCTAGCTGATAGCAATATTTATTATAAACTCAGAAATTAAGTGTGTGATATTGTTGCATGGATAGAAAAATAGATCAATGGAACTGGAATCACATAGCAACAAAGATGAATTTCAAAAGTGTACTTTTTGGTAACAAAGGAAATTTGTAGACTATATACAGTATAATATCCTTCTTACAAAATCTAAAAATACGCCAAACAGTTCTACCCATCCTTAGGGCATTTAAAAAGCACATTCAGGGCTGAGGCTTCTTCAGGGCTGATTGGAGGTAGGAATGTGATCAGAGAAGAGTTTTATATCATAATTGCATGGTGGATAAATAAGTTTTCATTACATTAATCTTTGCTCATTTTTAATACTTGAAATATCATCTTTGTACACAATTTTTAAGAGAAAGAAGAGGTCAGTAAGAAGGGCTGAAGGATAGTAAATCAGATAGAGTCAATAAACTGGAAATCCATCCCAGTAAGTTTGAAAAATTTTTGGAGTGAAAGTACTAGAGAAAGGGACCTAGTAAGAAGAGAGAGGGTAGTTAGAAGTTGGATGCCTGAAAATGAGTTTCAGAGATGGAAAATAGAGGCTGGTAAGTCTGTAATGCAGCCATGAATGGGTGGTTGTGATACTGCAAAAAAGATCCTCGCTGTCGAGGTGGTCAGAAAACTGCCAGGTCAAGGAGGTGGGTGTCTCTCCTACCCGGGACTGGCTCCTTCCCAGAACAGGAGAAACAATGGTGGGGAGGACGGTGACCCGTCTCAGTGTCCTCTTGGGGGTGCCTGTGGGCAGCAACATGGAGGGGTCATGGGGTAGAGTCTTGTATTCAAAATCCCTGGTTTTTGGTTTTAATGGTTTCTGTTTTGTTTTGTTTTAGAAAGCAAGAAAGGCAAATGCTTTAGAAAATTAAATGGAGAGCAAGGCGGTCAAAAACTCCGTCTCCTGGTCCTGATGTGCATGGGGTTTGGGGAAACGTTTTCTTGATGCTTCAAGAGAAGCAACACCCTCCGGAGGCAGCAGGATTCAGCTGGAGGCAGAAGGAGGAGGTATATTTGGAAAAGACAAGGAGGGCAGTGAGAGGCAGTTGCTGATGACCACTGTGTCCTGGAGGGGACACACCACAAGTGTGAGGGAAGGCGGGGTGGGGCAGAAGGGGGTTAGGTAACAGTAAGCTGGGAAATGTGGGCTTCTCAGGGCCACTGAGGGAGCGAGGCATGATGGGAATATCCCTGGCGGTGTCGGAGAAAGGGAGGCAGTGGTTTAGGTATTCAGATGCAAAAGGTGAGCTCAGTTAGCTTAGAATCCAAAATTCCCTATCACCGTGTCATTGTCCCTCAACCAGGACCCCACTCCAGCCAAACTGCCCGCAACTCTCCTTCTGTGTCCATCTCCCCATGAAATTGTGCTGGTCGCATCGAGCTTGGTTTTTTTTTTTGAATCTCTGGCAGCTCCTAGCAAAGCACTGGGGCAAGTGGATGTCCAATTAACACTTGACTGATGGTGCTGTGAATTTCATTTGCCTAGGCTGCAAGCAGCACTCAGACACTCAGGAGATGGCTAGGAATTGGAACACAAAGGACTTGTGCTTTTATTAGACACATTTTTGAGTTTCAACGAAAATCTTAGCTTGTAAAGGCTGTGCCACTCCTCTTGCTTCCTCTCCACCTTGTCACAAGCTGAGATTTGTGGAAACGTAAGAAGGTGCCGTGGAGACCATCCCTGGGCACCAGAGGGCCCGTTGGGAACATCAGCAGGAGCCCGTGTAATGTAACAGGAAAAGCACATCCTAATCCTTTTGCTTTCAATCATAAAACTGAAAACAAAATACCAAAAAATATTGGACCATATGAACTCCCTCTCTTTGTTGTAGGGCTGATAATCAGTGGGTGCATATCAGCGGGCCCTAACATTTGCTAAAATATTGAAACAATTCTTACCCACTTCTTGGGAAAATCACTTGAGGTGATTTCCGAGCCTGGTGAGAGGTGGGAGGGCTTTCCCACTGCCACGAAGGGTTTTCCCACAGCCGCTCCGCCGTGCTAGTCTGGACTGTGACGTCTTCAATGAGAAATACTTTTCCTGACATAATATTAATTCTCAAATCTGAAACTAAGTCCATTTTCTCTGGTCAGAAGAAAATCCCCTCTTCTCTCCTCTTGTCCCTTGAATTCAATAGCCAGGCCATGGGGAAAGGAAGCAGCCGGGGCAGCGAGGTGAGGTGGGTGGATCGGGAGAAGGAATGTGGGGCTCCACTTTCACACGTCACACAGGCGCCTTATGGTTCGGCCTGAACAATGCCTCACCGGGTCCACCACCAAGGGGGTGAAAGGGGGTGGCGGGCTGATGAGGTGCTTCGTGAACCGAGAGGCGGCTGAGCTCTCAAAAATATCTTCAGGCCAGGCGTCCCCATGAGTCATCACTTTATATGATTGAATTTTCTAGTTAATATTATGCATCTTTTATTAATTTGTAAAATATAATTAGCATATATGGGTAGAGAATGTAAAATTAAATACATTATAATGGGAATAATCCATCTTCTGTTGTATGCATTATGCTGGAAGGTAAAATGTTTCACTGCCTTTCGCTTGTGTGCGTTTGGGTATGTGTGTGACCAGGAAGACATGGACTCAGACCAAACTCCTCTGTTTATTCTGTGCTGCAAACCGGCAGTGACCTTGCATCACGACACACTCCCGTTCACAGTTACTCAATAGGAAGCACGTTTCTCAAACAAAGAAGGACTTTGCAAGAAGCTGCCCTTTGGTCCACCATTCCTGACGCAGGGATGGAAACGGGCACTTTCCAACGTCACCCCAGTCTGGAGCTCCTCAGGGTGGGCCCATTCAAAACACGTTCCCGGGTCTCTGGGTGCCTGCTCTGTCACCTGTGGACTGCGGCTGCACAGTGAGAACAAGCCACAGGGACAATCGGAAGGGAAGGGACAGGAGCACAGGTGGACAGACTGCTCCAACAGGTCAACACCTGCCACTCAAACCCACCTGAGAGTCTCCCTGATCTAACTTATTCTTTTCCTTGACACCTTCAACTCATGTATCAGCCTTGCAAATACGGACTTCCAGACAAGTCGAAAATGAATCTCTGCTAGACCCAGGAAACCCAGGAAAGAGATTCTCCCTGTGTCTGTCCCTGGAGGGTGCAAAATCGCCTCCCACCAAGCACCCTTCACCTCCCTGAACAGTAGAAGAACTTTCTGGAACAGCAGCCTGGAAGTGGAGACACAAGTCAGCTCCCACTTGCTATGAGGATGCAGAATAAGATTGTTCTAAGGCTCACAACCCTGTGTACGTATTTAGAACCAAGCTTGCTATTTACTAAGCACATTTTCCAAACAAGGCTTCTGTTTCCCACAGGAATGCCCAATCACACGGGCCACTTCTGCGGTTGGCTTAGCTTGGGGAAAGTTGGCTGCTGACCCAACCAGAAACATTACAGCACTGGTCACGAGTGCAGGTCCGCTATGTGCAAAGCAGTGGAAAGGCCGAGTCTGTACCCAAGCTTCACTTGGACTTACAGTAAAACAGAGGATTTGGAAATGGAACTGCCTTGAAAAATCTGGGTGATATACTCTGCATATCCACACCATAAGCTAGAAAGTGCTTTCAGTGCTGTAAGCAAAGCGGTGAAGAAGCAAAGAATCAGTACAAAATAGAGGCAGCATCAGTGTCGCTTCAATCAGGGTTTGGTCTTCACGGTGTGCGATACCTCGTAAGGAAGGCCTGGACTGAGGGTGTTGAGGGGGGCACGCCGATGACTTGGGCAAATCACTCGACATCTCTGAGTGTTATTTTCCTCTCCAGTAAAACAAGGCAGCTGGAATATATGAGGAATATTCCAGCATTAAAATTCTGAGACCTTGGTCCACCTGGATTGCTCTTCCATACATACTGAACATCTTTTAAAAGAAAATAGGTATTAATCAACAAAATAACAAAACATGCAATTTGCCTTTCATCATTAATAAACATCTCCAAACTCTCATATCTGCAGTATGCCAAATTGCATTGCATAATTATCATGCAACCTGTAGTGGTGTTATCTACAAGTACTGTATTTTTGTTCAAAAGCCAGTGTTTGGGAGTAATTAGAAGTTCTGGATATCGAATTCTTTACAAAGTGCACTCATCAATCACTAATGATTATTCATTTTTGTTTTGCTGTGATTAACTTACCTCTTGTCTTTTTACCATAATTGATTCTAATTCTCTCATTCTTCCCTAGCTGAATAATTTTAATGAACATTTGGGGAAAGCATTATAAGAACTGGTATTTTTATAATAAAAGAAAAGGCTGAAAGACAATTATTTTCCAGAATATGGAAGAACAGAGAGCAACAGCTATTTTTCATTTCCACAAAGGACAGAGAAAGCCCCAAACTGGAACAAGAAGGCTTGTGATTACCAAAAGAAGAAGTTCTGATCATTGTTTCTTTCTAGAATTTGATGCAAAGAAAAGTTGACAAATCTATCACTCTGGATATATTTGAGAATATAGCAGATATAGTTGCATGGTTGAGTTGAAAATGAGTTGGGAAGTTACATCTCCTCCTAGTCCTCTTCTAGCAACAGTCTGGAGTGTGCTGGTCACTTAGGAGAGTGCCCACACATCACCAGTTCTATTTAACGTCTTCCAGTATCATCAATTCCTTCTTCCCAAAGATCTTGGCAAATATCTGATGGGCAACGGGAATGCCTTTCCAACTGTCTGCTGCTACAGGGATTAGGGCCCTTCCTGGGCACCCTAAGTCAGAGTGTTCAGTTTCTGTGCAGCCATAGCTTAACTCAGCCTTGAGCCACATTGACTTGATGACTTGGGCAAATTGCTCTACATTTCTGAGTGCTGTTTTCCTCACCCATAAAACAAGGTAGCTGGAATATGCAAAGAATATTCCAGCATTAAAATTCTGGGTGGCACTAGAGCCACCACCCCATCTCGGCTTCAGCATCGCCATGGAAAGGTTTCTGAAACGGCTTGATCCCTCCTTTGGACTTTTGTAAACACAAGAATAGGGGTCTTGTTTTCCATGATCAGGAGTCACTGCAGGGGGAGGGTGGAAGGATGGGCTGGAACTGGACTTGACAAGAATTAAATAATCAATTAATACTGATGACCGATATTTTACCAGACTCCACCTATTCTCTTCTGTAACTCACACAACGAACCCAAAGCCGTAACCTCAGAAAAGTTCACTGGCTGAGGGTCACACAACTAGTAAATGGATGAGTAAGAATTTGAGTCCAGGTAAATTTCTTTATTCAGAAATTATCAAGGAGAAGACCAAACTTGGGCAAGAATTCCAAAGAGATGATTTCTGGCTTGGTCTTTTCCTGCACATTCCAACCACTCACTGATCTGCCACTGTTAACCTGGGCAAGACTGTTGGAATTTCAGAGCAATGAGGAAAATGTGGATTCATCAGTAAATGATATTGGGTGGCCATTAGAAAAAAAGAGCAAATTGAATCCCTACCCACTGAGTCCAAATTGTTCAAAGATTTAAATAGAAATAAAAATGAAACCACAAAAGTAGTTGAAGAAACATCAGGAAAAATGTGATCTCAGTGTAGTGAAGGCCTTTCTAAAAATGACGCAAGACTCAGAAGATATCATGGAAAAGTGTGACAAATTAGACCGTTAAAAATAAACTCTATACGGCAAAGTCAAAAGACATACCACAACCTTGAAAAAGATTTAAAATGTGTATAATAAAATTTTTCTAAAATACCAAAATTGGGTACAAGTTAATACAAAAAAGAAAAAAACAAAAAAACCCACAACAATCCAATAGAAAAATAGACAGTGGATATGCAGAGATAGTTTATGTAAAAGAAAATAGGACTAGTTGTTAAATGTAAGAAAAGATATTTAACCTTACTCATAAGAGAAAATAAATTACAACATTGTGAAGATACCAAATTTTGAATATTAGATTGGCAAAGATTAAAAGATCTTACAAGACACCATACTGAAATGATTGTGGAGAAATAGGACGTTTCACCCATTTCTGGGGCAATTTGTCAACATGTATAAAAATGCTAAATGCCCGTACCCTCTACCCAACAACTTCATCTCCAGAAACATATCATTCTGACATAATTCCACATGTGTGAGATTTTATTTGTACAGTGTTGTTCATTTTTGAATGTTCGTGATCATTATATTTTTGTCATTGTGAAAGACTGGAAACGTCCAGAATGTTCACCAACAAGGGACGAGTTCTGGACTCAAGTTTGGTTCATTTACAGGGTAGGGGTTGTGGGGGAAGTTCTTGCTTTTGTCTTTCTCTGTCTTTGGCTCCATCAGAAAGGATTTTCCCCAACTATTCTTAATCCCCGGCCCCTCCACTTGTCCCTCCCCAGGGAGGTGGAGTGAGTTCCCTAAGTGGGGGGCGTGGGTGGAAACTGGGCAGGGGTCTGTCTCCCACTTTGGGGTCTGCAGGCTCCGGGTCAGCCCTGCTGCCCTGGCCGTAGGCTTTCTGGGGGGCTCCATCCACTTGTGGGCTCCGTGCCAGGAAACCCACTGCAGTTGGGCCCTGCTCTGCTCCACTTCTACTTTGCATGTGTTATCTCTCGGTTCGTTCACATCTCGGTGGGAAGCACAGGTGTCGCCCCCAGTGCCCTTCAAATACCAACAGGCACACTCGAATCCTCTCTGCCCCCCAAATGAGAAATCTGTCCTCTCACAGGGGAGGAGAGCTCATCGCCAGGGCAGATGGCGGGAAGGTGCAAGGCGCAGAGCAGCAGCTGAACGGTGCCGGCCCGGGGTTGGGCAGAGGCCGCGTCCTCTGCAGAGCGTCAGGGACCCCACCGGGCTGCGCAGGCGCTGGGGACGCTGCTGCCTCCCCACGGGGGGAGAGAGCGGCGGTGACAGAGAAGGCTTTTGTGCCTTTTGAATGTGGGCAACATGAGGATGGCTGAGCACATGAGGTCTTTGCTCCCACGGTGCTGTTTCTAGGAGTTTCTCTTCCTCCCCTGCCTCATTCCTGCTCCACCAGCGCTGATGTTAGTGAGACCAGGTGATTCCACAACATGCAACGGGGTGGGGGGGTGGCATCTTCTTGGGGTCCCCCATTCCTGGAAGCTAAGGTCTCTCCTCCTGCTTGAGGAAGGACTCTTTCCACAGGCTGATTTGGGACTTGAAGACTCAGAATCAGGAGAAGGGAAGGGGGTGACAAGTTAAAGGAGCCGGGGCCGGAGCGGGGAGGGCAGTCTGTCTGAAAGGGATGGATACAAGACGACCCAGGCTGTGCGGGAAAACAGGAGGCAAGCAAGGATTTCAGAGATGTTTTTCCAAGAGCTTATATAAACTTCATGGTGTCGGAACACACAAGGAAAGAGCCATCATTCTCTTGAATGTATTTACAGCTGTGGGCTGTGGCACGGCTCTAAGACAACCAAGAGGGTCACAGCCCCAGGGTCACCTGTACCCCGACCTGGAGCCAGAGAGGGTTGCTGCCTTGGATGGCCCCATCTTTGTTTCCTGGGGCTGCTGTAGACAATCCCCCCACACTGGGGGCTCGAACAGCAGAAGCTCAGTGTCTCACAGTCTGGAGGCCTGGAGGCCAAGATCGAGGTGCTGGGCGTGCTCCCCCTGAAACTCGCAGGGAGAACACTTCCTGCATCTCCAGCTCTGTCTGCATCAGTCCTTGGGACGCCTCGTGCAGCCCCGTGGCTGCTCTGCTCTGCCTCCTCCGTCTTCACCTTCTCCTGCGTCTGTGTGCCCGAGTGTCCCTCTTCTCACAGGTCCCCAGCACAGCGATTCAGGACCCACCCAAGCCAGTCTGGCCTCATCTGATAATCACTTCTCCAAAGGCCCTCTCCCAAATAAGGCCACGGGCCTGGGGCTGGAGTTGGATTTGAACATGTCTTTTTGGGGGTCCGATTCAACCCACAGGAGCGCCAACCACAGTTATGGAACTTAGGGTATCAAAATCCTCCCCTAAGAGGCTTTGATTTTTAGTGATTCATTTGTTATGAAGGACATCCCCTGCTACCTAAGCCATGAGTGACTCATAAAGCCAGATGTCCGATTCCATGCTCCCTTCTTCCTAAAGGACACGCAGAGCCGAGAGTCCTGAAGACCCAGTGACGGAGTTCAGTCACCTGGGCGGCCACCACAGGCCAGCACTCGCTCACTGGGCACGTCCAGCCCCACAGCAGTGAGGGAGGCACAGCGGGTTCCCCGTGGCAGTGAGGACAGCACGCCCCAGGTCCTTCCCAAACCTGCCAGCCCTGTGACCCCCACCCCTTCCCTCTGGCTTATCTCAGAGACGCTGGATGCAGCCATCCATAGGGGATGAATGTTATCATTAGGACCGACTCCCCATCATTGTGTAGACAACACAAGACTCCAGCTCCACCTAGATCATTAAAGAAGTGCCAGAGAGTCTTTGTCACACAGTTTCTGTCATCTCAACATGAAATTCTGTCCACGTGTTTTCAGTTTTCACAGCTGTTGCTCACGTGGACCATAACTTGAAAGAAAATGGAGGGAACCTTGGGCTTAAGTGGGAGGAAGCAGCCTCACCACTTTCTGATCAGAGCGGTTGGGAGTCTGTTAGGGCCCCTGAGAGCCCGCGTTACCCTGTATCGCTGTGACAATGTCGTGATGGGAAGTGATCTCCAGCAAGGACTCATCCTCCAGTCGGAGGGCTGGGTGTGCAAGGAAGGCAGCTTAGAGATTTGATCTAAAACTCTAAAAAAAAAAAAATGGGGGCAGTAAATGTTGATTTTCAGGCAGATACCTAAGCAGAAGCAAAAATTCCCTACAGAGTAAAGACTATCTGGAAATGCATAACAAATAAGAAATCCTTTCTTAGATTTTTTTTATTATTATTCTTTATGAGAACAGGAAGAACATAGCCAAAACTGATACACTCAGGGTGTCTTTCAAAGCCATTGATCTTCAGCTGTTTCCCCTCATTGCAGGGAAGTCAAAGAATTCCAGGCAGATACTGTTTTCATTTGGGAATTCTGCTTAGGATATGCAGGTAATTTATATAATACATATACTTTCAAAACCTTATTGCAGGGGAAAATGTGGAAATATTAAACTTCCTTACTTGAGGAATTACTGATATTCTCACAAGAATTGGGAGAAGACTAATTTAGAAGGCCGAGCCCTCAATCTTGGGCTTTCCCTTATGAAGTTTGTCACTACAAAGGAGAGGCTAAGCCTACTTAAAATTGTGCCTAAGACTCTCCCCCAGAGAACCTCTTTTGTTGCTCAGCTGTGGCCTTTCTCTCTAAGCCAACTCTGCAGGTAAACTCACTGCCCTCCTTCCTACGTGAAGAATGACTCCCAGGGGTGTAAATCTCCCTGGCAATGTGGGATGTGACTTGCGGAGTCAGGGATGAGCTTGCCCCTGGCATTATGGGATTGAGAAAGCCTTCTTTACCCAAAGGGAGAAGAGAAATGGAACAAAATAAAATTTCAGTGGCTGAGAGATTTCAAATGGAGTTGACAGGTCATTCTAGAGGTTATTCTTATGCATTATATAGATATCCCTTTTGGTTTTCAGTGTATCAGAATAGCTGGAAGGAAATACCTGAAACTGTCAAACTGCAAACCAGTAACCTTGATTCTTGAAGATAATTGTATAACTATGTAGCTTACACTGTGTGAACATATGTTTGTAAAAACCTGTGTCTTCCGCTCTCTTCATCCAGTGTACGGACAAATGAGTAGAAAAATGAACAGAAAAAGTAAATGAATAATAGGTAGGGATAGGGGTATGGGATTTGGGGGTATTCTTTTTTACTTTTAGTTTTATCCTTATTTTTTGTCTGTGTGGTAATGAAAATGTTCAAAAATTGTGGTCGTGAATGCACAACTATATAATGGTACTATGAACAATTGACTGTACAGTATGGTTTTGAATATATCTCAATAAAATTGAATTAAATAAAACCTCACTGCAATTCTTCTGCAGTTCTAAGCCCCCAAATATTTCTCTATGGAGTCATTAAGTCATTAAATTACTTCTATATTAATGAATTAAAGTCTCTTCATCTGCTTATATGGAGCTATGTGCCATTTAATAAAACACGGTGTGATGGTTAATTTTATGTGTCAACTGGGCAATGTTATGGTGCCCAGTTCTTTGGCTGAACATTGGCCTAGATGTTGCCAGTAGGGATTTCGTAGATGGCATGAGCACCTACCACCAGCAGACTGTAAGTAAAGGTGATGACCCCTGAGTTGTGGGTGGGCCTTATCACGTCAGCCAAAGGTCTTCATAACTGAGGACTGCAAGGAATAGAAGAATTTCTGCCTCAAGACTTCAGCATTACCTTTACCAGAATTTCCAGCCTGCAGCCTGCCCCGTGGATTTCAGGCTTCCCAGCCCCCAGTCCCATGAGCCAATTCCTCTCTCCTCCCCAACCCCAACTGACACAAGACCAGCAAACTATCCCCATCTTCCTAAAATTTGGTGCATGGGGCATGAGGGTGGTCACCTCTTCTCCTCTCTTTCTGGAAGCCCCCAGTGCCAGGCCACATGTCAGACCACACACCAGCACCCCTGCCACACCCTTGGGACATAGAGGAAGATGGGGAGTGGGGACCCCTTTCCAGGGAGTGCCCCACACCTGGGAAAGCCGGACCCCCCCCCACCGTGGTGGAGCTTTGCTTCCTCCTTGTGCCAAATGACCCAGAAAACAGGAAGAAGCATTCCAGATGTGGCCAGAAAGGCAACTCTGGGAAGGCCACCTGCAGCTCTGCACTGCTGCTGCCAAGGGCTCTGTTGTTGCCTCCTGCCAGAGGCTGTGCCTGGGAATTGAGCATTCCCCTTACACCTCCTTCATAATGAGAAGTCGCAGGCCATTGAGAGGTTAAAAGTTCAAGCGAACTGTGGTTGAGCAAGCAGCCAACAGATGTCCCTGCTATTGCAATTGTGGTTTGCCTTTGGGCGTGGGTGTGCAGAGCTTCCTGAAGCAAAGT